>MJUU01012423.1:0-10462 GCA_002080025.1 Modiolus philippinarum | reverse complement strand
TACTGATTATTCGGATTTCGTTTGGTTTTATGCATTTTAAACATTTTTGTAAATAATGGATTTCCTTTGTTTAGGTTCTAGTGCTGCTGATGAGGAATTAATTTCCAAAATGGCCATACAGCTCATTAAAATTATTGCAGTTGCAGTTAACATATGTGTTATGGTCTGATGTTCATTTACTCCATAACCTTTCGTAAAATATTTAATACAAGAGTTTGTCTTTTAATGCAGTGTGGAGTTTGTAAAACAATTGCCCGTGTTAGAGATGTATGCTCTTTATTTTTCTTATATATTGTGTACTTGTACATAAGATAATATCTAATGTGTACACTTTGTTCAATTACTATTACTAATATCTAAATTTATGTAAATTCTAAAACCTAAGGTTTAACCCCTTCATCGTAGTTTGTCCTTAGCTATATTGATATTACTGAATATTCGGATTTCGTTCTGTTTTATGCATTTTTTTTTTTGTTGAAATTATGGAATTTCCTTGTTTGGGTTCTAGTGCTGCTGATGAGGAATTAATTTCCCAGATGGCAATACAGCTCATTGAAATTATTGCAATTGCAATTAACATATATGTGTTTTGGTCTCATGTTCATTTACTCCATATCCTTTCGTAAAATATAAGCAAAAGAAATGATAATGATTAAATTACAGAAGTACATGTATTCAAAATGTTAAGGTTAACAGATGTTCCACATTTTTTTACTTTCCGTTAAACCCCCATTGTTTCCAATTTTGGAGAATAATATACAGTTGACCAATGTAACTTTATTGTAATTCAGCATTAAATACGAAATTAGTGTGCTTATAATTTGATAGACTTAACATTTTCAGGTGTTTCGGCGTTGGGCTTAGGCACTTAGGCCAATTATGCTGTTCTATCAACATATAACAGACAAAATTTGTCGAAATGGCCATTTCGGATATAAAAATTCACGCACTTCCGGTATTTTTCTGAACATTTTCAAGAATTTGTTGCGTAAAGCTTCATATTTTTGTATGTTTCATATAATTATTTTCATAAATATACAATTACTTAAAAAAATAGTAAAAAAAAAAGCTGACATAGTGTGGTAAAGGGAGTTAGTCTACCTGAACGATCGCTTAAAAATAATCTATCACCTCTGCAATACGAATAGGGCTCCAACTCTACACAACAAAATGAGGAATCTATGTTTGAGATACGGATAAGTTAACTGATCAATATCAACGGTTGCATATTCAAGGTCAAAGTTATAAATTTTCATATTCAGTATAAGCCAGGTATTTTGAAACTAAATATAATGCTGAAAATAGAAAGTTTCACTCGTGTTTAAATCTGTTTTCTAAACAGAAGAACTATTAGAAAATTCAATATTCATGACGTAAGTAATGACTTTAGTTTTCTTATTGTTAATTTCCCTTTTCGGAGTAGTAACATACATTTAATCTTGGATACGAAACAAATGTATCTTATAACATAATCTACATTCCTGGCTATGCTAGAGTATTTTCCTTTACAAGTGCTTCACTAAGAGATGCAAGAAAACTACTCCTCGAGTGATATAAAAAGATATAAAAAGACACCCTGTGCACTGGATCCATTATCATCATCGCGAAGTGGTTGAACAATGTAATGTAACAATTTAGAAACGTTGTGACTAGTGTTAGTTAATTTGGATAAATCTAGCAGAAAGTCGTCATACTTTAATTTTACAAATGACTTGTTGGAAGCTACGTTCTTTTAACTTTCCTTATCATCTTTGACGCATGTATCTTTTATCCTTTATCTATTTTTATTTTTGCAACGCCAAAGTTGGCTGTATAACTGGCTATCGCTGTGCCACATTTCAACAAGAGACGTATTGTATTTATTGTGATAAATGAAATATTTAACAAAAGGATATGGAGTAAATGAACATGAGACCATAACACATTTGTTAACTCAACCTGCAATAATTTTAATGAGCTGTATGGTCATTTCGGAAATTTATTCCTCATCAGCAGCACTAGAACCCAAACAAAGGAAATCCGTAATTTCAAAAAATGCTAAAATGCATAAAACCAAACGAAATCCGAATAATCGATAACATCAAATATAGCTAAGGACAAAACTACGATGGTGGGAGCTAATCCTTCGGTTTTAGAATTTACATAAATTTAGATAATAGTAATCGAACAAAGAGTACACATGAGATATTATCTCATGTACAAGTACACCATATCTGAGAAAAATAAAGAGCATACATCTCTACCACGGGGAATTGTTTTACCAACTCCAAACTGCAATAAAAGACAAACTCCTGTATTAGATATTTAACAAAAGGATATGGAGTAAATGAACATGAGACCATAACACATGTGTTAACTCCACCTGCAATAATTTTAATGAGCTGTGTGGCCATTTCGGAAATTTATATCAATAGTCCATTTGTAAATTCGAATTCAATGGGCTATGTTCGATTTCTCGTCATTCAAACAATTTCTTTATCTTTTTTTTTTCATCCCGTTATTTAGAACAAGACGTGCCTCGCATTAGAGTTAGTTGTATATATATACTGATATACTCGTAATTGTTTTAAGATTTTCACTAAATGACGTACTTATTCATTTGCAAGTGATCTGAAACTGATATCCCAAAGGATTTTTTCCACAATTTTATTTACGTCTTAGATTTATTTCTGTATTTTTTATGCAGGATATTTTTATGGGACGTCAGAAGAAAAATTGTGAGTAATATTTCAGTTCGTAGAAGTCTCGGATCATATTTTAGTTCGTATCAAACAAGGCACCTAAACACGGCTAAACACGTGCACATAATTAAGACCCTAAGTTAAGTCTGGCAAGAATTTTTTTCAAAGTCTTTACTTCTTCTGTCTTGAATCTAAAATTTATGTGAAGGGTGTAATGTTTAGTTTGTCTTTTTTCAAATATTATAAATATAAATGTCAAAATTCATAGCTGTTTGTTAAACCCCATTTATTAGTGCACTCCATGACTTAAATTATGAAATCTTGTATCATTCAATTTTAAACGGGTAATTAACATGTTTTAGTCATTGGGGGTCACATCAGGTGGAATTGGGTACAGGCCTGCCGCTGGCATTTTGAAAATACCACCCATTCATATAGTTCCCCCAACAAAATATTGACCCATTCATATAGTAAATTTCAAAAATAAGCAACCCAACTGTTTAGTAAAAATGAGTAATTGGAGTCAGAAAACCATTAATTTCACAGCAGGAATGTTCTTAAACATCAAATAATGATAAATACTTAATTGATTACAGCAACCAGTAGAGATTCTGGCCATTTGGGGTTAATTAACGACCCATTTATATACATGATGTCAAAAACTACTACCACAACTGCAAAAATAGGCCCATTCCAGCGGCACGTCTGCATATACCTCTATATAGAAATTGACTCCTTCCCCCACCCCCCACCCCTCCCCGTGGTAGAAATTTATATTCTGTGAATTGATGATGTTACTGTTTTGTGATTTCATACAATTTTCAATATGTTTCATTAATTTATCTGATCAGTAACATCTCTTAAATATTTGAAAAGGCTCTCCGCCATACACGTACAACACTTCACCCTTCCAATAAAGTTTAACACTCGTCTGACAATTCTAATGTGTAGTTTGAATCAACATATCAAATTCCCCGTCGTTTGCATTGTGTGCTTTCCTGTGTTATTTGTATAATAGTGTTTGAGTTGGAATATAGTACATGTTTCAACAACATTTTCTGTTGATACGATTCCACTGCTACTTTTTTTTAATTAAGCAAGTTTTTAGTACTATATAATCAAATACCCAGGTACTTTAAGTTTGTATTTACTACTTTAAACGCACAGTTTAAAAGTCGTGCGATGATCTTTCAAGACAAAGGACAACAACAAAATCACAATTTGTTTTCATGATAAAATAATGAACTCTCACTGTACGTCAAAGTCATAATCATTTAATTAGTATATTAATACACTTCTTTTCATATGGAAATTTATATTATCTTCCGATTGACCATTGATAACTAATTTGGTACGAGGAAATAATCCAAAAAAGTTTCTCATTAGATATGTTAATATATCAATATTACAGCGTAATAGATTTCAATTATAATTTTCATTTTAGGTACGAAAGCACAGAAGGGAGGATTAATGTGCAGTCTCACGTATATGCAACACCAGATATTGACAAATATGACTTTTCTGTTTGAATAAAGAGTCAAAATGGTTCATATTGGATTAAGCAGCGGAAAGTACTTGACTCAACATTGAATGTATATAAATGCAGTGTGCCCCAGACTAGATATATATATTTTTGATTTGGATTTTAATAATTCACATTTACCGAGATCCTTCTTTTTCAATGTGTGTTGTGTGAAATCTTTACAACAAATACAATATAATACATCAGTTTGTGTTAAAACTTCAGGAGACTGATGTCAAAATGACTATGAATTATTAATTTATATTTACGAAATATTTCTCATCAGGAATTAAACAAAAATTTATTTGTAATCCATAAATAATAGATCATCAAATTGTTGTGCGTAACTTGATTAAATTTGAGGTATGTCTGCCTTAATGGGGCATACAGTCAAAAGAACTATATAAAGAGTTAAAATTAAAGACCTTTTCGCCATAATTAGAGACGTTACTATCTGGTCAGCTGTCAATTCTGCAAGGTTTCAGTATCACAATCGTTTCGTATGGCGTCATTGTTTTTGTGTCTAACGTCATTGTTTTCTGTGTTCTCGTTTTTGCCCTGTCTTTGGACTTCGATTTTTGTGAATATCACCCCTTTGTTCCTTCGGTATTCTACTGCCGTTGTTTCGTACTAGAGAAAACACCGTCCATATCACTTTGTAAATCAATGGCATTCTTATTTTCAAAATTATAAAAGCTAAGAACACCTTTTTTGTCTAAGTGGTTTGCTTGCTGGAGCTGGAAGATGCTAGGCAGATTACTATAGAAGAACTTGAAAATAAATTCTTAAACTTTAAATATTTAGACAAAGAATCTAAATTTATTTGGCTTATGTCTGCTGAAGATAAATTTATTTACAGCAAACTTTATACATTATTAAGAGACTTGTTCTCATTGAGACTTGAAAAGTTAAACAAATAATTCTTATTTACTTCTTTATTTATTTATTTATTTTTTTTTTGACTGATTTTATTCAAGTGAGAGGAATATAGGTATCATGCTTTGCCCCTTGAATGATTGTATTGAATCTGAATTACATATCCCCTTGCCTTGTTCAAATGCCATTATTGTTGTTTTTCCAGTCTTCTCCTCACACTTAATTTTTATCATACTTAATTTCTTTTAAATATATATATATATCCATATATGTTTCCTGTCTTTTTGATTTTGTTTTTTTTAAATAATCAACAAATCATTGTCAATCATTGTAGAAAATTCCTGTTAATTTTTCTGCCCCTTAGGGGGCGTCTTAATTGACAAATAAAGTATTTGTTGTTGTTGTTGCTTGCTGCGTTTAAGGTGTATGATATGAAATTCTTGCCGAGAATTGACCATATACATAGAATAAGAAAAATTTCCCCGCTTAAAAAGAATGTTGGTTTGTGACGCGATATCTTTACAGATACAAAAGCACATTGTGCGTACTTTTATGATCTTCTGATAAAGCGTCTACTATGTCCTGTTTATTGAACATGTTAGGTTCTAAAGCAGAAATATTTAACAAATGTTATTAGGGTTATTGAATGAATATTGGGGAATATTGTCCTGAGTAGAATTTTATATTGCACGAGCTTGCGAGTGCAATATATATTCTACGAGGGATCATATTCAACAATATCCATGCAATAACCATTTTATTGTATAGCAAAGCTAAAATTTCTGTTCATAAAGAAATTTTGATGTCAATTACGTCATGAAATTTAAGTCATATTTGCACTAGTGCAATCTGGAAATTTATTGCACAGTTACGTTTGGCTGCTTTCTTAGGGAAATATTATGTTGTTATACAATAATATACAATTACTGTCTTTTGTTGAGGTAAATGTGATGAGTTATTGACTTTTGAAAAAAAAGTGATATTCACTGAGCCCGAAGGTAAAGTGGGTTTGGTTCCAATAAGTTTAACCCTTGTGCTAGTGCCGGTACCAGGTCCGGCTGTCCTGAGCTCTTACTGAATAAAACAATGTTGTTGGCCAACCCGGCTGAACAATGCATCGTTTGAAACATGCATCCAACCATCTTTTGATTTATCGTATATAGACTACATCTGTCAAAAAATAGCAAATGAAGCCAGCAAAGCTCATTTATCGAATCATTCTTTCTAACATAGGATTCATGAATGGAAAAAATCTATTTTGAGGCCGTAAATATTGGTCAGATTGAAAGTGTAACAATAAATTTCTGAAAATTTTATCAAATCCAATTCCGTGGCACTCGGTGGATGTCCTTGGTACTAGATTTGGCTTCATATTTCGATATTTTTGGAAATGAGTATTTCTTTTTTTACGTCTTTCTGATTATGGCTTTCCATATTTGTTTGATTCTAATGCTGCTTATGAGAGGTCCTTGGAACACGTGTACAGCAAAACAAAATTATTACAATATCTAAATTTTTGTAAATTTTGATGAAAACTAAGGAGTATCTCCCTCATGCAAATCTCTGTCCTTAGCTGTTTTTGGCTTTACCTTTAGATCATATTGGTTATTTGTTCTCTATCAGTATTTAAACATCTTTGAGATTACGGTCTTCCAAACGTTCAGATTGAAGAGACATAATTTGTCGAAATGCGCATATGCAGAAAAAAATTCACAGTCACATCGGTATTTAGTTATTTGGCTTCATATTTCGATATTTTTGGAAATGAGTACTTCTTTTTTTTACTACTTTCTGATTATGGCTTTCCATATTGTTTGATTCTAATGCTGCTGATGAGAGGTCCTTGAAACACGTGTACAGCAAAACAAAATTTGCCGTTTATCATGCAACTTTGGTATTTATTGTAATATTAAATAGTAGTTCCGGATGACACACTGGTGCCTCCTTTGGAAATAAATAGCAAATTCAATGTTTATCTACCGGAAATCCTAAGAATAAGTCAGATCAAAATTCCAAACAGGTAATACATTATGTCATAGTTTGATAGATATTCTGCGAAAGTTTCATCAAATTCCATTCCTTGGTAAAGAAGGAATTGTGGATTGCATACCGACACCCCTATGAAAACGGATGACACATATGTTTGGTAACAAGAAACCCCAAAAACCAAAATTTGGAAGATTTTTTTTGGGGGGGCTTTTTTATATTACACAAACACATCAATATAACAATAAATCTAATGGAAATCGCTTACTAAAACGCTGCTGAGCTAAGAGTGATTTATATTTATTCTAATGAGATACATCGGTCGGTTATCTCCCTGTACCAAGTTTGTTTTGTATGATTTAAGGGGGTAGACCTGGGTAGGCCTAAAATTTTCCTATCGTTTAATTTTCTTAATATTTTAAGTATTGAAAGTACACATGTTCATGTCGCCTTTCAGCAATTTTCAACAATTTTTACGTTTTTAAGTTTTATGTCTAGTGGTGATCAAAGATACCCTGTTTCTTCATGTTATTTGATCCGTTCAGGACTTGATTGTGGTGTATAAAATTGGCTCTAATTGTGGTATTCGATTTAAGATTATTTCAAGTGCAAAATTCTGTAGACATGTGTAAAAGTAAACATGAATAATGATAGGAAATTTAACTATTTTGAACTGAAATACATAAGTGTTCTGAATAGTATAGGCTGAAATTTTCACTCTTTTTTGATCACTATTAAAAACTTCTTGTGAAAAATTCTGTCGTTTAATTTTCACCAAAAACTGAGAATAGAAAGAAAACTAGAATATGTAAGATATATTAAAATTTCAGAAAAATCTACCGTCCCATTTTTTCTTAAATTAGAATAAAGTGGGTAAAATCAATAAAATTTGCTGAATCTGTGCTTTAAATTACCTCCCTTGGAATAAATCCGACTTTTATATATTTTCACCATCTTTGAACAGCATTGCAAAACTGTAGAGTAAAATGCACTCATTTTAAATAACTGGATGTTGGGTATTTGTTTTCATGACAAATTAAATATTTGTTTGCTGTATGGAAATTTTTTTACAATTTTAAGATTTTGATAATACCTATTGTAATGATTCTATTTGTTTGTGTCAGTAATAAAAAGGTGAAAAACGGAGTTATCTCCTTCTACCCCAGGTCTACCCCCTTAAAGTGGAGATAATTTAAATTAGCATATCAAGACCTCCTTTTGATATTTAAATTGAAATTGTCTCCCTTTTAACTATATATATATATATATATATATATATATATATATATATATATCTAACTTGGTACTGGGAGACAACTGACCGATGTTTCTCATTGTAACGCTCAAGGTCAACATTGTTACGCTCAAGGTCAATCGTTTTTCATTTAAACTCTGTTTCTCTTCCTTTAGATAATGGATTCTGCATTCTACTGACTGCATTGCTGCATATTTCGGTTCAAAACTTTGCATGACTATGTTAAATACCGTACACTTCAAAATTCGGTAATTATTAATTAAAAATTCGTGTACTTTTGAGGAAAAAGGGCATTTTCGAAATCTCTATTATGTTTAAACGGAACATATTTAATACCGCACGCGATTGTCACGGATTATGGACTAATCTGACATCTTTTAACGGTCAACAGGTAATCTAGTATTAACCAAATGTATCTTGCCCATCAATTAAATTTTCCTGCTTGTTCGCCCTCAAAATTGAAAAATCCAACACTTAGAATTTTTAACCCGTCTTACAAGAACAAGGAAAATTCACATGTACACAGCGACATTTGTATATTTTTAATCATAACAGTGTCATTTTTTCCATTATGTATGGTTATTCTTGATCTACATGCAAAACTTACGAGCAAATGGTTTTTAAATAAAGGAAAACTTGTAAAATTTCCATTATCAAAAGGAAGTGAAACAGACTTTAGTACACTTCAAGTTGATAAATAGTTTGTTTCTAGGGTGTATATATATTTATTCTTTGGGTCAGTTATCAAGTACTTAAACTACACAGTAGGTCCTATCTCGAAAGTCCCGTAACTTATAGTAATGAAAAAATCATTAGAGAGCCTTTCCCGCCAATAATAATTGTCAGTTTTTCCAAAATATTTGCACATAGATCTATGATTTTTTTTCTTACTTTGAGTCAACCTTTTCGATATGCCATTATTACTTCGTTTCTGTTTTACAAGGTAAAAGAGCGTTTCTACATGAAACTAGTTTCCGATACATCTGAATACACCTAAGAAAACATAAGGTAGAAAATCCATAAGATGGTTTTTTTTTATTTCTAAACTCATTCGCTTTATCTCGATACATTGATTTCCTGCTTTATAATATACTACTAAACAAAGGGCATGCTATTAATAACTTGAAGTAACAACTGTAAAAGTTTTACGGTCGATATCACTAAATGGCAGATGACAACAGATCTTACCCTTAACCATTTAGGCTTGTTCATTTCCTCAACCATTTGTTTACCAGATAACCGGAGTTAAAATGTTCAACACGGAGGGTACCTTAAGAGAAACAAGTGATGTCTACTCTACCGATACACCTAAAACCTTTTTTTCAGGTCTGTATCGTTCATCTGTATGTTTGTCCCCATTTTATCTTGTGTGCAGTGATCTTATCATTGTCTCTTGGTCCGACGGGTCAGTTTTCAGTCACTTTATATAAAATTCATGCATAAGTTACTAATATAAGTATTTGTTCACATAATTCATAAGAACGAAATATTTATAATACCAACTTATAGGATAAACCTAAGTGATCTTCAAATTATATAAGCGCCGACATTTTGATAATTCTGTCATGGAATTATTATTGAACATTATATTTGCTACATTAATTCTTTCTGGTGAGACTTGTATTTAAACTCCATATTTGTTATGTAATAATGTAGATAGCAGAGTTTATTTACATCATGACAAATGCAAAAATGTAACTGTTTTATCTAATACGCCTAGAATAAACAATGTTTTGTTGGAAAGTCTGTCTGTACATGTTGAATACGAATTATCAATTGAATGTAAAATAATGTCCTAACAAAAGAAGATGTTTTGCTGGGTCTTCCAAATGCACTACAAATAGAAAAAATTAAAAGGATATGGAGTGAATGTACATGTGAAAAAACGCACCTGATACATAGAAAACGCCAATTTATCAAGGACAGGGCTTTTATTCCTGTTTACTTGATGTCGCCTGAGGGTCTTCCACCAGAGGTGAACAATATTCACCCCCTCAAGCGAGATCAAGAAGGCACTATTTCTAAGCTCCTACTGCTTACTGAACAAGCGGGGTGAATCAGGTGTAAATTCTAAAAGATCTGAGGATTTATCAGTTTCATTTTTATTTCAATTTTGCCAAAGTACTAAATCCTTTGATTGTT
>MJUU01012422.1:82479-95323 GCA_002080025.1 Modiolus philippinarum | reverse complement strand
TACTGTACATGTAAAGTCATTATCAAAATACTGCTGAACTACGTAGGAAAAATCATAACTCAATATTTCGAAAGGGTTCGGTGAAAAATCATCATGACTTCAGAAGATATGAGCGGTATTGATAAGAGTCCACTGTACGTGTAAAGTCATTATAAAAACAACTGCTAAACTACGGAGAAAAAATCAAAACATAATATTTCGAAAGGGTTTGGTGAAGAATAATCATGATTTCAGAAGATATGAGCGGTATTGATAAGAGTCCACTGTATCATCGCAACTTAAAATCTTATTTCAATGGAGTCAAGCCAATTATTCCGTCGATATCGTTTTCACGTGTTAATAGTTTTAAAAGTATATAAAAAATAATTTCAGACGTTAATTTTGTTTTGATATTAGCATGAAGAACAATCACTTCCTTGGTTATGTGCTTTTAGTTGAGGATTGTGTTTATGTATTTATCTCTGTTGTTTTAATAGAAGATAATTTCCCAAGTTAAATAAATCATATATTTTTACTCAGTGAAATGAACAACTTAACATATATTCACTTTAGGAAATATTTTCCCAAATCAAATGTTTTATTCCATTCCTCCCCCTCAAACTCTTGACAGATTTGGCTTATATTTTCTGGGCTGCTCCTCTACGTAAGAAGTAAATTGATGAGCCAATAAGATGAATCAAAATTGGTTAAGACGGATTTTCATTGGTTCGTCTGGTTTCATTTTATCAAGACTAGTAGCCTTGACGTCTGTCCAAGCCTCAGTGGCTCATCATTAATTGCTTCCTGTGCAGAGATGAAGCCCAGAAAATATATATGATGTGTCTGTCATTCAGCCGACATTTAATTAATATTTGTATGTTGTACTTGAATATTCAATTTTTTTTAAAATGCACACAAAATATACCTACATATGAGAAAGAAAGGAAATGGGGTAAATGTCAAGGAGACAACATCCCTTCTCCAGGTTAAAACGATCCAAAACAAAGCATTTAGCCCCCCTCCCCCCCCAAAAAAAAGTAAAAAAGTGACTTATTCAATGAAAACAAACCACATTACATTACATTTCTGAATATTCTCCGAATTCTTGTGAAAGTTTGAACACTTGAAAATTCCTACTGTAATATTAAATTTAAACTTCCCGTTATCTGATTACTCTTCAGTTCCTAAAATTTCCCTTCAAACAAAACCTGAAATGATCATATCATTATGTACATATCACATTTCTACTTAGTTCTAATTTCAACATTTCTACTTCAAGTTTCACAATATATAAGATTACACAATATATATAAGATTACACAAATTAATTAATTCTCTTTGTGTAAATAACAATGGAAGGGCAAGTTCAGCTTACTTCGTTTTCCCCATCCCAGCATGGCTCTAATTCGAACTTGTTTACACGGAGTTCAGAGTACAGCCATTTAGCAACAAGTCATGATGGACTTACGAAAACGAAGCAAAGGACTAAAAACTTTGTGTCTGTTTTTGTTCTGTTAATAGTGGTCATTTGTGTATCGGTAGGAACGGCATTGCTAACAGTTTATCTCCACAAAGATAAATCAGGTAAAATTGTTATTTATTAATAACATGTGTAATTCAGACCGACAACATAACAAAATAAAAATTACAATCATTATATCATCTCCAGTCTGAAAAGTTCGATCATTTTGTAATGTAAAATTGGGTAATCATTGGCTTGAAAATGCTTGGAAAACTTAAACAATATGGTGTCATCATTCGTTTATGTTAAATATAAGTTATTTTGAGCGGAAGCCAGTAAGTTCCACGTACTAGATAATGATTTTTATTTAGCGCCCGCCAAATAAGTACTTTATCTGACGGCCACCAAATAAATTAACTGGCGGCATCCACATGAAAATTATTTCTTCGTGGCACTTACGGGCTCCGTATATTTGTATTTTTTAAGTTTTTAAAATTAGTTTTCTTTTAATGCAGAATCAACTCTGGAAAGAAATATTATTCTTCTGGAAGATAAGCTAAATCAACTACAGGCACAGATGATGCAGGCTCAATCCGTCCTGAGACAGAATGGTAAATTTCACTTCCTATTCAACATTCTTCGTTGCAGTATATTTCGGCTTCTCGTTTTGCCCTAATATATTATAATACCATAAAGTTCTAAATCCAGACATTATTGCTGAATATTTTGTATACTTTTACATGTTTTAGAAAAGAAAGCTTTTTAAATATCTCTTTTATCAGATCAAGAATTAATTGTCTTCCTTGTGGATCTATTACCTTAACAGCTTTAAATACAAAGCTACACCGACATAACTACTGAAAAAAAATCAGAGCCATGAGCGTTTCAGATATGTAATAGGAGAGGCAAGGTTGACCCAAAAAAGGGCTGTGTAAGTCTTGTGACCAAATTAAAATATGCAAAAACATACTTTTGTAAAGTTGTTATATTCTTTTCACTTTCAACAACTGCAGTAGAATACTGAAGGAATAATGGCTTAATTTAGATTTTTAAAGAAATGAACGATATTTAATTTAAATAACAAAATTCTATTACGTAGCTCATAGCCACCGTTATTACCGTTAAAAAGTTTGAAAAAGAAATCATTTAAATTGATGATCCATAGGAACGAGATTAAGATAGATGAACACTTTTGCGCTGCGCAATTCAATCGCGTATTTGAAAAATATAGAGTCGAATTAGTTTGATTTTTTTACCGCAACACCACAAACAATCAATGGTCAGTTTTTCCTTTGTGATGTCATTATGTCTGCCTTGCCAAGAAATAACCTCATTTTCCCTAAAATAATATATGTTATTCGGGAATCTTCGTGGGGGATACGGGTTCATATTCCCTGTCTGTCTGTCTGAACCGTCAGGAGAAGGGGATATATGCACAGACAGGGAATATGAACCCGTATCCCCTGTGAAGCCCGAATTACTTTTATTTTCTGCTAGAAGTGCTATAAATATTGCATTAAAGGCGTTTAAAAGTTGTAGTTTTGCTACCACGGGGGTACGGTCTCATATCCCCTGTCAAGGTAACCAATCAAATTGCAGGATTACCTGGCTATTTCACTTCAGTAGAATATTGTTCATAACAACACTTTTGTGAAATATCTCCGTTAACATCATGCTGACTTATACATTTTTTCGGATTTCCCATAGTTGTGATTATAGACGAGCTATTCACCAAAGTGCAAAAAATTGTCATGGATAAAAGGTTCCTTTCTGTTGAGTTAAAAATTGCCATATTTTCCCCGTAGTCTATGTAAATTAAGATGAAAAATGGCCAAAAATGAACAAACTTCGACCTGGATTCTAGAAAAAAAAAAAAAAACAATACTTTTTATTGCGGATTTCAACTGTTTGGATGGGTTCTTCAAATGTGCTTATTTATAGAAACAAATCTTACGGATGTAAATATTAGTGTTTGTCTACCTTAAATTGTCTTCTGGCTATGAAAACATTTTAAATGTGCAGAAAATATTCAAGAAAGCAAGCATAAAAATTGTTTTTTCGTGTGTATTAGTGTGCTAACTTCAACGTCATCTTTTTTTCAGACGAGTTCAGTCAAGTACTGAACTCTTCACATAGTGGTAACGACACAAGCATTAGTAGAAAAAATAGTCAAGGTTCAAAAGGTGAAAAAGGCAGCAAAGGTCAGATAGGAGCTATTGGTATGAAAGGCGAAATTGGCAAAAAGGGAGAAAGGGGAGATATGGGTCCAACTGGTGAAAAGGGTGAAAGAGGAGAGAGAGGACCAATGGGTGAAAAGGGCTATAAAGGAGACATAGGACTTTTTGGAAGAAAAGGAGCAGTCGGAGATAAAGGCCCAGATGGAGACAAAGGGTCAGTTGGTAATCGAGGACCAGATGGTAATAAAGGACAAGAAGGAAATAAAGGAGCTAAAGGTGCGAAAGGTGAACCTGGAATTACAGGTTTAAAAGGTCGTATGGGCTTAACAGGTGCTAAGGGGCTTCTAGGAGACAAGGGATTTGTTGGCGACAAAGGAAAAGTTGGAGAAAAGGGGCCAGTCGGAGATAAAGGTATTAAAGGAGGAAAAGGAGAAATTGGAGACAAGGTGTAATGGGCGACAAAGGTCCAGGAGGTGACAAAGGAGAAAGGGGAGATAGAGGAAGCCAGGGAATTAAAGGTAATACATTCTAGATTAATACTGAATTTTGGTAAAAGATATGGATATGAATGATTTATAAAATCAACATTTATTTCTTAATTATCGTCCTGAATAATGGATTTGTAATTCTCGGGTAAAAAATCTGCTTACAGTCTGAAAAGTAAATTTATATGATCTTTCCACAATGAACACAAATTTTCAAAATTGTCATCTGGAGAACTTCAATTAACTTCAATTTCTATATTCGCTGGTTTATACTCTATTATTAGTATCTTGATGACTCCGCAGGTGTACTGCTAGTGGCCGAGTATCTCGAGCCAAGTCGACCGGTATTGATGTGCTGGCCTCTTAAAGATCAACATAAAAAATTAGAAATCATTTAATATCTCTCTCACGCTTGTTCAAAACTATGTGCTTAAGTAATACGTGCCTTTTCTTTGGGCGTTTTAGTCTTCTAGATATTTGATTTTCATCGTCAATAAAGAGGCATATCTTGTCAAAATGGATATTTGTAGAGCTCATTTTTAGATACTCAAATTCTAAACCAGAGGAATAACTCACGTTACATGATTTGACAAAATGATATAACACTACTGGTTGCTGTCGGAACAGGCTACGTTTTATAATAAACATAAAATATATTTATAGAACCATAAATATATACCTTCCAATACGGGACTTTCGAGATAGGAGCTCTCGTGTAATTGAAGGCGGAAACGTTCACCTCGGATACCAGTAAGAAGCAAAACTGGATTTCTAAACCTATTGAAATAAATATATACCCCATAAAAACAAGCTATTTATGAAACCGGAGGGCATTTATAATTTTTCCTATATGACAATTTTTTTTTAACTAAATTTAAATAGACGAAAAAAAAATTAAGCTGAAGCGCTACAAATCGATTAAATATAAATCACCCTTAGCTCAACATTGTTCATTAGCTAGGCTATGGAATAGCCTGGCTATATAGGTAGTTCTTTGGGTGAAGTGAGGAGTGAGTTTGCGCAGTGAGGAGAACGCATGCGCAGAAGACTATTGACCAATAGGAATTTCAGATTCTCGAAAATCAAAATGGCGTCCAGTTTCGTCCTGATAAAACGGGGCGGGGTTTAAATTTTCTGTTTCCTTGTGGAAGTTGAAAAGTATTATAAACATTTACTATAGGTGGTACTGGGAACAGGTTTGTAGAGGATGATGNGATTGGTATTGCAATATCGCTTAGCCAGATTTATAAATATAGATATGATAAAAAGAATAAGAACAGTAATGTATAAATTTAAAACCAGAAGTTAATAAATAAAGATGAGGTATTGTGCAATAATCAATAATATACAAATACTATAAAAGACTTTTCAAGTGAGTTAAACAAAGCATGATTGTAGTTTTTGGAGATACTTAGGAAATGGAGAACGAAAGGTGGAAAGAGATAGAATTGCGTTTTTTGCGGAAGAATAAGGAGCTACCCTAGGAGAATGCAAGAACAAAAGAAAAAAACAAAAACAAAAAACAAAAAAACAAAAAACAAAAAAAACAAAAAAAACAAATGCACGAAACTACTTTGAGTTGCTGTTGGCATAAAATTAGAGGTTTGATCGAATCAGTGACTGTTTTATCACATGTGCAGACCAACAGAAGAAATTACAAAGAAGTACCGAGAAAGGCTTACTTCAAGTATTGTTTTGAGTATACAAATACATCATGAGCCACCACACCCTTGTCAGTCAAACACGCAATTTTCTATCCAAGGCTAATCCATAGCCTAGCGTATCGTTTTTATTTCATAAAAACCATTATCCGATTTATATCATCCACTTATGTTTATAAAGTCCCCTCGTGTTTTCTAGTTAATTAGTGCTTCCCTGTCAATGTATTGATGTATTGATTTTTTTCGTATAAAAATAGATCTGTTACCGGAAAGAACACGAATCAGAAGTCCCGTATTGCTTCTGAAATGTGCTTAAGGAATTATTTGATGACACATTACGCTTGCTAAATAGAACCCAAAGAGGACAAAAGTTTGCTTAGTGTCATTCTCAGTACTGAAAACAACTGAAATATATAGCGTTTAATACTGGTGATCAATGCACAAGATGATTGTCTTTAATTAAGCATGGTCTATTTTTTTTGTTTTTGTTTTTGTTTCAGGAGTCAAAGGTCAAAAGGGAGAAACTGGACAAACAGGTAAATAATATTCTTTAAGGGTGTAGACCTGGGAAAGCCTAAAATTTTCCACTCGCTGAATTTTTTCAATATTTACAGTATTAAAACTACATATATTCATGTCGACTTAAAGCAATTTGCAACATTTTTTTACCGTCCCGTTTAATGTCTAGTGGTCATCAAAGATACCCTGTTTCCTCATATTAATTCTTGCGTTCAGGACTTGATTGTGGTGTATTAAATTGGCTCTAATTAAATTTGTATTTGATTTAAAATTATTTCAAATGCAAAATTCTGTTGTTCAGACATGTGTTAAAGTAAGCATGAATAATGATAGTAAACTTAACTAATTTGAACTGAAATTCATGGGTGATCTGAACAGTATAGGCTGAAATGTTTACTCTGTTTTGATAACTATCAAACACTTCTTGTAAAAAATTCTGTCGTTTAATTATTACCAAAAACTGAGAAAGAGAAAGAAAACAAGTATATGTAAGATATATTAAAATTTTAGAAAATTCCACCGTCCCATTTTTAGCTCACCTGGCCTAAAAGGCCATGTGAGCTATTTCCATCACTATGCGTCCGTCGTCCGTCGTCTGTCGTCCATCGTCCGTCCGTCCGTCAACAATTTCAAACATTTTCTCCTCTGAAACCGCTAGGCCAATTTAAACCAAACTTGGCCTGAATCATCATCAGGGTATGGCTTCTAAAACTGATGTTCAGTTTGTCCCTCTGTCGAACAACATGGCCGCCATTGCTAAAAATAGAACAAAGGGGTAAATTGCAGTCTTTGGCTTATAACTCGAAAACCGTTACAGATATCAAAAATCTGACATGGGGTAAAAATGATATTTTGAAGAAAATCTGAAAACCCATGTCGGAGTTATAGCCCTTTTAGCGTTAAATTTTCAAAATTTTTGCATTTTTATTTTTATTTCAAAAAGTGTAATAGATAGAGGTCAAGTGTAAATTGCAACAATGTTCAGCATATCAAGATCTAACCACCCTGAAATTTTGAAGAAAATCCATCAACACTTGCATTAGTTATTGCCCTTTTTTCACCGAATTTTTAAAATTTTCGTATTTTCCATCTTTTATTTCCAAAAACTATAGAAGATGAAGGTTAAGTGTAAATTGATGAAATGTTTGCCATGCTGTGGCGAATTCAAAACTGATGTTGAAAATTATTCGTTGACCGCCATTTTCAAAATGGCCGCCAAAAAAGGCGGGAAAATCTTCAATGAAATTTGGTTTCCAAATAGATATTGATGTTGCGACTTCAAAACCGGTGATGAAAATTGTTTGTTAACCACCATTTCCAAAACGGCCGCCAAAAAAGGCGGTCAAATTCAGCATTGTCCGATTTCAATGAAATTTGGTTTCCAAATAGATATTGATGTTGCGACTTCAAAACCTGTGTTGAAAATTGTTCGTTGACTGCCATTTACAAAATGACATCTCGACTTCAAAACTGGTGTCGAAAGTGGTCCTTAGCAAGAACGTTTTTTGTCAAAAAAGCCCAACAAAGAAATACAGTAAAACATGATCAGACTTTAGAAACAGTTCAAGATATTGGAGGTGTTTGAGCTACGAAAGTTTGAGAAACTGAATCAACTGTATAACTTACAATGTTACCTTGATTGTGGCAACTGAAAGCCAGGTGAGCGATACAGGCTCCTGGGAGCCTCTGTTTTCTTAATTTAGAATAAAGTGGGTAAAAATCAATAAAATTGCTGAATCTGTATTATAAATTACCTCCCTTGCAAAAACTCCGACTTTTACATATTTTCATTATCTTTGGATAGCATTGCAAAAATGTAATGAGAAATTTTGCACTCATTATAAATAAATGGATGTTGGGTGGTTATTTTCATAACAAAGAGAATATCTATTTGCTGTGTGGAAAACATTTTATAATTTAAAAATTTGATCATACCTATTGTAATGGTTCTATTTGTTTGTGTAAGTACTAAAAAAGTGAAAAACAGAGTTATCTCCTAATACCCCAGATCTACCCCCTAAAATTATATAGCAATTGCAAACAAAACTTTGGTCAATAATGAAATACTTTCACTTTTTTCATATAGACTTAAGGTAGTAGACCTAGGTTAAGGGAGATAACTCATTAAATCAGCAAGGTGTTTGAAACAGTCAGTTTCATTGACGCTTTTTAAGCATTTATGTGAAAAAGAATCAAAATCATCCGTGTTATTCAGAAGCTTATAATATATTTATGAAAATATTTTAAACAAACATACAAGTGATTTTTAAGAGTTATGTCCCTTAACCTAGGTCTACCTCCTTAAAACGCACAGACTTTGGTTTTTAAAAAGTAAGTCAACTTGTTGATTTCTAAAGAGTTACTCAACTTAAGTGTTTATTAATTCTTAAATAAAATAACTGTCGAGGGTAGTAACAAAATAGCAGAATATTATAGCCCTTTTCAAAAAGTGTTGTTATCTTTTCCTGGATTTGAACTCTCCCATCAAATGGAGGTACAAATACTCTTCGCTTCCGATTATCAATCGTACGGTTTGTTAACAATACACAATTCAAACCATGAAAACAATTTGATTCTAACAAAATTAGTGCAGTGTTACAGTAAACAATGACACGGTAATATAAATATGAATAGTTTTATGAACTGTGTTCAGAATGAACAACGCTTGCCGTGTTGGGTTGATAACCGGAACTGTTTTTAAATGCCGAAACCGAAGGGCGGACCAAATGATTTTTTGAAAAGGCCTGTTATCAAAAGTTGATAACCAAATGACAAAAAGACAGAGTAGGTGGGAGACCATCTAAAAAACTTAACTTATTCCTTAATTAGTGCAGGCATTTCAAAAGATATGGTTGGTTAATTAAATAATGGAAGGATATGATTGTTTGACTCATAAAACCGGTTTTAAAGGGGTAGACCTGGGGTAGGAGGAAATAGCTCTGTTTTTCCCCTTTTTATTACTTACACAAACAAATAGAATCATTACAATAGGTATTATAAAAATGTTAAAATTGTAAAAAAAATTTCACACAGCAAATAGATATTTATTTTGTCATGAAAACAAATACCCTACATCCAATTATTTATAATGGGTGCATTTTACTCTACATTTTTACAATGCTGTCCAAAGAAAATGAAACTATATAAAAGTCGGATTTCTTCCAAGGGAGGTAATTTAAAGCACATCTTCAGCAATTTTATTAATTTTTATCCACTTTATTCTAAATTAAGAAAAAATGGGACGACAGAATTTTCTAAAATTCTAATATATCTTACATATACTAGTTTTCTTTCTATTCTTAGTTTTTGGTGAAAATTAAACGACAAAATTTTTACAAGAAGTGTTTGATAGTGATCAAAATAGTGTTAAAATTTCAGTCTATACTATTCAGAACAACCATGTATTTCAGTTAAAACTAGTTAAATTTCCTATCATTATTCATGCTTACTTTCACACATGTCTAAACTACAGAATTTAGTATTTGAAATAATCTTAAATCAAATACAAATTTAATTAGAGCATATTTTATAAACCACAACCAAGTTATAAACGGACCAAACAATATGAGGAAACAGGGTATCTTTGATGACCACTAGACATAAAACGGGGCTGTAAAAATTGTTGAAAATTGGTGAAAGTCGACATGAACATGACTTTGTATAGTGGAAAATTTTAGGCTTCTCCCAGGTCTACCCCCTTAAGATTTAATTGAATTAACGAGTCAATGAATATGATTAAATCAACAAAATGAATCAGACGAGTAAGTTAAAGGCTTATTAAATTTTCATATAATAGAATACATATATAAGACTATACTTATAAAATTTATTCAACACAACTGTGACGTAAATGTGACGTCAAATTTCTACCAAGGTTAAATGATGTAGATACACTTTATGAGTAAGAATAGATGGAATGCAAGTTACAAATGCATGAAAAGTTATGATTTTATCCAGAAAATGCTTGAAAATGTTAGAAGTATTTTTTCTTACGACAAATCTCACAAAATCTAACAATACAACCTCATATAAAATCCAATTTTTCTCAACATCATATATTTTTTAACTTGAATTGTATCTATTTTTGTAGTATACATAGCAAAAGAACTTATCGAACACAAATATGAGTGTTGAAAAGCTCCAAAGCTTATTCGAGTGTCATTTTATGTTGTGGCATGTCACAGTATGAGATTTTCCCTAATTTCACATCGACATCCAATTTTTACAATAAATTGCAATTTTATTCATAGCTGCTCATATTTCTAACAACAATGATGCTTTGATTTGCATTATGAATTAGACTAGTGAGCTAAAACAGGAAAAATTTAGCACCTGCAAGCTATTTAAAAAATGGGACACACTTTCATACTGTTCCCATGATAAGTAAAGACTGAATTTTTAACAATTTTACACTTAATTCTATTTTGTTGCTTAAAAGAATATTATGAACAATCTGTATTCACTTTCTGGCGTTTTTTTTTACCTTATTTTGCACATGATGACCATTTTGTGTCAGGTATATGTAATTTGAGTGAATTATATGGACAGAAACTGACCTCAGAAACACATGCTACAAATGAGGGCAGGGGACTTAAAATGATTTTCACCATTTATATGAAATAAAAGGGACAACAGGAAACATCTATAATTACATGCCACAATCTGCTAGGGAACTACACAGGAAAATCACAAATAAGACAAAAGACAAACGTAAACAACGATAGGAACTCGGGACAGCCGGACTTGGTACCGGCACTAGCAAAAGCTAGCGGTAGGGTTAAACCGGTTTATGGGTACCCAAACCTCCCTTTTATCTGTCCCGTTTCCCTACAGTATAGTAAACATACGAATAAAACCCAATACAGGTAGACTACTAATTCAATGACCACAATCTTGAAAGGAGAGAATATGACATTACGCAATTTTGAAAGATGGGTCAAGGGGTGCCCGCCGCTAAACTGCCGCCTAGCTAAAGGAGCTGGTAAAACACTGTCGCACTACGAAAAATCAAACTCAAAACTTCCCGCCGGATTTGGTCAAGAATCATCATATATTTCAGTATACATCGGCAGTATCAGTGAGAGGCCAGTATGAATGTAAAATTTTCAGGTCACTAGATCTCAAAGCTAATTTAACGGATGCAAGCAGAGTATCTGGTCAATATCCCCTATTACGCAAAGAATGTAAGTTACGTCCCAGCTAGCTTTTCTGGATTTTTAATCAGTTTCTGGCATTTTTTAACAACATTACCGTAAAAAAGAGGATTGGAAATGCCCTTATTAATAAGATGTTTGCGAGTAACGCCATACTTAGATATTAAATATTTATATCCGTTATTAAACTTCTTAATAGTATTCAACAACTTATGAAATTTGTAACCCTGTTGTAAAAGTTTTGCTGTGATAGTAAGATTACGTTCATTAAAATCGTCAAGAGTAGAACAAACACGTGCGAATCGTACTAGTTGAGAAATGTACACCCCGTATGATGGAGCTTGAGGAACGTCGCCGTCAAGAAAAGGGAAATTAGTTATAGTGAAATCAAAATCATCCCTTTTATCATATATTTTAATTATTATTTTACCAGCGTCAATAATGTTAGTTAGATCTAGGAAAGGGCAGTATTTGGAATCATTGTTAGCTTTATCTAATTTCAGCTTTTGTGGGTAAATCATGTCTACAAAATTTAAAAACTGGGGATTGTCAATAGTAAGGATATCGTCAATATACCTGCCGTTATCATTGAAAATAAAAATAAGAATATCACTGTTTTGTATGGTTCCCTTTTGAAGTTTTTTCATGAAGTCTCGTTCGTAATAGAACAGAAAAATATCTGCAATGAGAGTTGCACAATTTGTTCCCATGTGAATACCTATGACCTGTTGATAAATAGTGTTGCCAAAATGAACAAAAATGTTGTCCAGCAAAAGATTGAGCGCATTAATCATGTCATCACATGTCTAGGAACAATAATTATTGTACATAATATTAGAGAAGAAGCCTTGCTTTTTGTTAGAACAAATGAAATGTATAAGACCATTTAATAAGTTGTCTTAATTTTGATTTAATCAACTTATGTGGAAGGGTAGTATAAAGTGTCGAAAAATTATAACTGTCGACGGATGAGACTGGTCTTTGAATAAATTATAGTTTATCCAAAACTTCAATTGAATTTTTTAACTCCAAAAGTAATTTACACCAGAGTTTTGATAAGTTTTTTTCTCAGATTTTAATAACCAACTCCTTTATACAAATAAGTGAACTAGTTAAATGGATGGATAAATTAGTAGTAGAACATTTACTAGATGCCGAAATAAAACGATGTTTGAAGGGATTTTTGTGAAGCTTAGGAATCCAGTACATGGTAGGCAAGGTGTTATCTTTAGGTGGAACTTTAAGCATTTCTGTATCCTTATAATGTTGTTGGGTTAACGTTTTTTCGCCCAAATTGGTACGTCTGAAAGTCGTTGACTTGTCCAGTTCGTATTGTTGGACATCGATATGATATTTCTTTCAAACGATAGCAACGTTGTTGGAAGCCTTGTCAACTGGTACAAACACA
>MJUU01012422.1:6938-82159 GCA_002080025.1 Modiolus philippinarum | reverse complement strand
CCCGTTAATATATGTCCACAAGGGTCATAGCGATATGGCGACGTGGAACATTCTCAGCTGCTAGGGTATTTTTTTCTCGAAATCAGCATCACAGGTAATAGAAGAGTAATTTAAAAAAAGTTTCTAGTAGGTTATTGAGCAGAAAAGGAAATGACAGGCATGTCCCGGTTGTCAAAGTAGACGGATACAAGTTTTTGAATATCCGAGTCTCGAAAAATACCTGAAATATCAGTAGGGTCAATTCCTTTATTAATATTTTTAATTTTCATAAATTGTTTTGTGTTTTCATCTGGCTTGTCTATTCTCGGATAAAGTCTATGAAAGCAGAAGGCATCAATAATTTTCGAACATTCATAGAGCGGACTATTTACAGACATAGTATCACACTCCAAAGAGATTTTATGAAGTTGTGTTACAGGAATTGCACAATGTTTAGCAGTTTTGTGACTGTTTTCATTTTAAGAAGCAATCTAATGATAATATAGTACACCACTCTGCTATACAGTATCACAAAGATAGACAGATGTATGTTAAACAGTCATTCAAGCTTTATTTTCAAAATTGAACCATTATCAGAACATTGAATTTTCAAGGTGCTGAAAACACTGAAGTACCGGGCATTTGGAAAAAAAGGATCTATTTAGATATTGACTAAGCTACATGATCAAGACCAATAATTGAACTTTCAAAGCATTTACTTACCTATTAATGTTAGACTCTACTAAATGGCAAATCAGTTACTGGCATAGTCAAATGTATTATTTATATAAACAAAGCTACTTTCACTTCGAATATTACGGAAGCATGGAAGGGACATGTGAATTTTTTTCCTATCTCGTGGCCACGAGATAGCTATGTCGTGGCCACGAGATACTTACCTGTTCCCACGACATACTAAGTCATGGCCACGAGATAGATATGTCGTGGCCACGAGATACTACTCGTTCCCACGACATACTAAGTCGGGGCCACGAGATAGCTATCTCGTTCCCACGAGATAATATCTCGTGGCCACGACATACTAACTCGTGGCCACAAGATACTAAGTCGTGGCCACGAGATACTAAGTCGTGGCCACGAGATACTATCTCGTTGCCACGAGATAGTTATGTCGTTCCCACGACATACTATGTCGTGGCCACGAGATAGCTATCTCGTTCCCACGGGATACTATCTCGTTCCCATGACATACTAACTCGTGGCCACGATATACTAAGTCGTGGCCACGAGATACTATCTCGTTCCCACGACATACTATGTCGTGACCACGAGATAGTTATCTCGTTCCCACGAGATACTATCTCGTTCCCACGGCTTACTAAGTTGTGGCCACGAGATAGCTATCTCGTTCCCACGAGATACTATCTCGTGGCCACGAGATACTATCTCGTTCCAATGACATACTAAGTCGTGGCCACGAGAAAGCTATGAGTATGAGCAAAGCTCGTTGTGGAAGGTTTCTAAGTGTATAAGTATCTCGTGGCCACGAGTGAGTATGTCGTGGGAACGAGAAAGTATCTCGTGACCACGACATAGCTATCTCGTGGCCACGAGAGAGTATCTCGTGGCCACGAGTTAGTATGTCATAGGAACGAGATAGTATCTCGTGGGAATGACATAGCTATCTCGAAGCCACGACTTAGTAAGTCGTGGGAACGAGATAGTATCTCGTGGAACGACATAGCTATCTCCTGGCCACGACTTAGTATGTCGTGGGAACGAGTTAGTATCTCTTGGCCACGACATAGCTATCTCGTGGCCACGACTTAGTATGTCGTGGCCACGAGATAGAAAAAAAATCACATGTCCCCTCCATGCTTCCGTAGAATATAACTGTCAATATTGACAATATCTGAGTTCTAAAACGCTCAAGTGATCAGGAAATATTTTCTAATTGACCAGCATTTTGATTCAAGATCCCTCTTTGCTGAGGACATGCATGCCCAAGGATCTACCCCAGTTTGGTTACGCAACAGAATTTTTTATTTGACTTTAAAGCTGGGTCATCGTTTGGATATGTTACTTGACAGACGTGCCGCTTTGAGAAAATAATATCGCCGCATAAAGTGAACTTCAGGTAATCAAGAAAATCCACGAACCGTTATAATGGATGCCTATGGAAAATATTTAGTAGAGTCTGACCTTAATATATCAAAAGTTTAATTTATATCGTATCAGACGGCTTTTGATGTATCGAGTAATTTTGTGAAAATATTCTTGTACTTTTTATGACAATCTAATTTTGTCGTGCAAATGTAAAAAATTGATATTAAACTTAATATTAAAAGTCCGAGGAGAAATAGCGTAAATCATTATCAAAACAATTGAACTTTGTTTCATGTACATGCAATATTGTATACAAATGAGTCAGAAAACACAAAAGATAAGTACGTTCTTAAGAAAACAATTATAATAACACTTTTTGTTCCGTTAGTCAAGAACAGATCTTCCTTATTAGTAAGTTTATCTCCTTAAACAAGTGTCTCGTGAGAGCAGTCACACGTAAACGTTTCCTGGTCATATTATGACATGTCTGTCTTCTAGTAATATCAATAATAGCTTTCTGACCAAACAATCATTATATGAAAATAGGTCCAACCGATAAAAGGGTGTCATGAAGAAAGGAAAGTCTCATTTCATAAGTTAGGCAATGTCACAATTAATTCCATAGTAAATGTCACATTTCATAACTTCGGGGTTGTCATACTTTATTTTTATCTACTGTCGTCTGCTACATGTTATCAATTGGTCATTTTTATATACGAAAATAAAGCTATCTATTTTTTTTTAATATCAATACAGCAGCTGGTATTCAAAAAGTTTACTGTGAAAAATATTGCTTTTTTTATTTACGTTATTTTTATTCCTCAAACATGCTTCAATTATCTTCGAAAACAAAATTAAGTTTCAGTCTTCATTATACGAAACAGCAGAAAACCATGCAGATTTTCAATATCAATGTATCAAATCTTATCATAAAAATCCTCTCTACATATAGAAGGTCTTGACGCCTCTTTCGATATAAAGATGTTGAAGGATGAACTAACAGTATTGTTATGGAATAATTCTATATTAAACAATTTATTATCAAATAAAATAATTATTTTATTGGTTCCACTTACCTTTCTTATGTACAACGGATAAACAAATATAAAATCGCCACTGTATTATAAACAATATCAATTAATTCAACAGTCGATCACTTTTGTCATTCTACGGTGTATTTGCACATGCTTTGTCTGATGTGAATTTACACCAAAGTAAATACGGGACTTTCGAGATAGGAACTGTCGTGTAATTGAAGGCGGAAACTATCTCCTCAGATACCACGGACGGAGTGACTGGATATTTGATCTTTTAAAATAAATTCATACCACATAAAAATCCAAAATATATATGAAATTGGAGTGAATACTTATAATTGTTCCTACATGACAGGTCTTCAATTAAATTTTAATTGAAGAAAAACAATTAACCTGATGCGCTACAACAGATGGAATATAAATTACCCTTAGCTCAACAGTGTTCATTAAATGGTGATTTCTTCTCAATGTATTGATGTATTGATTTTTTTTTCGAGTATCAGAAATGTATTCCGGTTTGAACAAGACTCAGAGGTCCCGTATTCAAAACGACCTCTATCAAGTGTTTAAGCGGAATTCATTTATAGATGTCGAATAACACTATTTCAATATTATTTTCTAGACATGGATTCGGCATTGTCAACAAACATAAAATTAACAGGCAAATAATACTTACAATAGACAACCAAAACATATAATTAACCACGGATAACTCGCCGAGTCAATTGCAAAACGATCGGCAAAAAGAAGTAGTAAGGTATATGCATTGTAAACAGGTGGTCAGAATAACATTTGAAATTTACAAGAAGTAAAAACAACACGTTTTTTTGTCTGAAAACCTAATTAACTACAGTACACTCTTCGAATTAATCAATCAAACCCAAACGTACATTGAAGTTTATTTCTGACTTTTCAACTGTTAAACATATGTGTGGCCATTGAAACTTTTTGTATTCTTTTGTGAACATTTCTGGCAAATGAATCGGTTTTCCAAGAATCATCTGTATGTAGAACACTACCCTTAATGCAATATAGAGATCCCTTTTATATGTTTCGTAAAAATATCTTTGACCTGTAAAGTACCCTTCCTTCCATCCACTATCCATTCCTTTCCTTTTCCATTTTCCAATGACAATCAAAACTCGATGTGCTGGTTGTGTCTAATGACTGGAATTCTTCCTTATATAAATGCTTAGAATTGAATGACTTGTTTTCTTCCCGATGTTTAGAACACAGACAGCAAAGAGTGGTAACTAAGGAGTTATCCTCTTCACTTTGCAGTGCTTCAGCTTAAGTCCCCCAGGATTCAGTTTTAGGTCCACTTCTATTTATTATCTATATCGACGATATTGCAGAAAACCTTATCTCACTTTATCGACTTTTTGCAGATGACACCTCGTTCAATTATTCATGTGGTGATGGATTAGAAATAAAAACTGTGATTGATCACGACTTGAAGGAGTTGGACGAGTGGTCAAAGAAATGACTAATGTCTTTTAATCCGGATAATACAGAAAGTGTGTTATTTTCAAATATAGATATTCCGGACCTCTAATTTACATTAAATGGAACAAATATTCAGATTACAAATTGCCATAAACATCTTAGGATAACATTTAGCAGTGAGGCCAAATGGAATGTACATATTGAAAATATCATTTCAAGTATTTCTAAACACTTAAATGTTCTTCGAAAATTGAAATATAGACTTTGTCGTATTAATTTAGAGAAATTGTACTTAGTATATATTCGACCAATTTTTAAATATGCTTGTGAAGTTTGGGATAATTGAGGGATTGGGAATTGTAATAAATTAGATCAACTTCAATTAGAAGCTGCCAGAATAGTAACTGGTTTGCCAATATTTACTAGTTTAGAGTTAGTTTAAAAATAATTGGGTTGGGAAGCTTTGACTGAGAGACGAAAACGAAGAAGATTACAAATGTTTTACAATATTTAACATAATAATGCGCCATCGTATTTGTGTAATTTGGTACCACTTAAAATTCAGAGTACATCTTTATATCCTTTGCGTAATGGGGATGAAATTATTTTACCCTTTTGTAGATTAGCATGCATGTACTTCTAATTCATATATCTCGTTTACTATTCGTGAGTGGAATAGATTAGAACCGTCTATTCGAAACGCGGATTCTATTTCAAAGTTTAAACATGAATTAAGGAAACAGAACGCTATTAGTTTAGTTCCAAAATATTTTGAAACTTGCCCTTGCAAATCATATTAACACAGCTTCGATGTTGTGCTTCTTTTCTCAACTACGACTTACATAAAGTCAACATACTTTTTAATCTATCATGTAGATGTGGTGCTGATCGTGAGGACTCATACCATTATTTTTAGAGTGTCCAATTTATACTCAAATACGAAATACATTGATTCAAAGTCTTCATTGGTTACCAAGTGATTTTGTTATTAGATCTTCAACTTTTAACTTGTGGTAATCAAATCCTTTCAAAAGAACAAAATGAAAACATTTTCAACATAGTGTACGAATATAAAAAAAAGTCGGAAAGATTTATGATTGTTTAGATATTTATTTATATGTTGACCAACTGAACTCTACACACACAAAAACAACTTATATTATACATTATCCTTTAAATATATTGTATTAGTATATAATATTGCTGCATGCTCGATCAATCAAATACTTTTGTAAATATTGTATCAGGAGAAGACTTCATTAGTTGGTTTAACTTGTGTCTTATACTTTTTGCATTGTTTTTGAGCAAAATAAATACGTTTAAACTAAACTTTCTTCCCGATAGATAGCTAAAACTCAAACTAATCAATCAATTAATTAATATTCGCAAACTAATGGTATTAATTTCAAATTTGTAGGAACTGCAGCAAAAACTCCTGTTGTACTTTTCCGAGCCAATCACCTGGACTTTGATACCAATCTTAAAGGAAGAATTATAGAGTTCAACAAAGTAACATCAAATCTTGGCGCCGGATACAAAGCAATAAATGGCCACTTTACTGCCCCGCAGTCAGGGGTATACTTATTTACATTACAGATATGTCCGGAAAAATCCAAAAAGGTCGCAATGGAAATTGTCGCTAACAGCAAAGTTATTGGACGTCTCAATAGCTATCACGATTTCAGCGATGGCCCATGTGTAGCTACAAGTGGAATATCTGTATTGACGAAAGGCAATCAAGTGTTTATTCGATGCAATGATGCAGATACTGGTGATTCTGTTTATAATCCTACTAATGACGGCAATATATTTTCAGGGGTCCTTCTCCACACTGGAACTTAGAAAAAAGTGGATAAGTAGCATTTCATCTTAAATTTCCTTTTTTTACATTAAAATTTGAATTTTATTGTGAAACAATAATTAGAGCATTCTAATCTGCTGTCTATTATTTATGTTAATGTAATTATAGGAGACAGTTTGAACAAAAGCTTAAGGCTTGTTTCTGGATATTTGTTTGTTTAAAATGAACTGTGTTTTCTGATATATTGTGGGTTTCAATAAATAAAATATTGTTGATACTGAAAGAAGTGGGAAGTTTAGAAATGTAATTTTGAATGTAAATTTGAATGAAGTTTAAATATTAATATATAATCATTATTGGATTAATATTCAACTAGGTTTCAAAACATTTTCTTTGGAAGGTGAATTAAAAATCTTTTCGAAAATACTACAATTGCTGTTTGTTTGGATTCCTCAAATAATAATTTTCAACCATGGTAATCTCTCTAGCAACCAGAATCAAATATTTGAATATTGTTTTCGACATTATATATTATTTGCAGAGAAAAACTACATCAAATGTTCATTTAACACTATTTATGGATTTTTTTCATCATAAATCAGACGCATTAGGAAAAAGTGAACATTTATTCAGAAAATAAAGTCAGTATTTAATTATGGATCATTTTTTGCAACCATAGCAACCATTCTAAAATTTGTAATTATTGTGATGTGGTTTAATGAGCTTTTGCATTAAATCTTTAATTTTACTTCATTTCATATTTTTAAGGCAATATTGAAGGGTAAATGTATGCAAGTTAGAAACAGAATTGGTGGAGAATTGTCATTTATGCTACCATAGCAGCCAAAATGGCAATTCGATTATATTTGCTTTCAAGAACAATTTCTGTCTTTTAATAAAATAGGAAATCAAAGCATTTGCATAACCAAAACTGATGGGTAGTTAAATATCTCATCGAAAACAAAAACTCCAGACTAAAAAACGACAATCAAACTGGCTATGGCGAATCTCACAGCATTTGAAAGTTTTCGTTGAGGCTACGTGCAAGCATATCATTTCCATCTTTTGATAAATATCAGCGTAGTAGGTAGTGTAACAAAGATTTTTGGATGCGAATTTCGATGATTTGTCAATGTTAATTGCAAAAATTAATAATGCTTTCATGGTGCATGAAGACGCATGTTACGTGTCGTTTTTAAATATATCCTGTAATTTTAGGTGGCAAAGTATCAGATCAGTTTACGAATGCATGCATAAGACATCTCGATACTAAAATTTACGACAAAAGGGACGATTTTAATTTCAAAATTATCAATTTCGCTAACATTGATAGTAATATTCCAGCTTCTCCTGCATACGGAGTGAATGTTTCACAGTTGATACGTTACGCGAGATATAGCACAAATTATACATACTTTCTCACTGGAATGGAAAAAAAGGAATTGGGGTAAATATCAAGGAGACAACATCCCATATCCAGGTTAAAACGACCCAAAAACAAAGCATCTAGGGGTCACCGTACGGTCTTCAACACAGTGAGGAACTTCACACCATATACCATGCCCTAAAAGGTAAAAAAATGAATAAATCAATGGAAACAAACATCCAGTATCCCAAATATCAAGAAATAGATATCTCCGTGACCGCCTTATTAATCAAGGCTTCAAAAAATTCCGTCTTATACGATCAATATAAAAGCGTTCTTAAATAAATATCAGTCCCTTGTGGCAGTTTTGGTCCGAACAAGATTCTTTTTTACTTAAGGGTATACGATTTTGGTAAACCACAATAATTTGCATTTTTCATGGAAATTTTTAAACGTTTGTAACTTTCAAATTACTTGGGCTTTTTTAGTTCTGTTTTTTATCTGTATTTATCATTTTATCGCCTTGGAATTATGGAATTATGATAAAACATATTTACAACATCCGATATATCCCTTATTTGGTATTTTTGTATATGTAATGCCAGATTACAGCTCTATTCATGGATTGAAATCGAGATATAAAAAAGTTTGACTATTGATTTTTCCTTCAAAATTTGGCAATTGGCTCTCTCGGTGACCTTCATCTGAAAGCAAAGGAGAAAATAGGGGGTCCATGTGCTAGTTTTTCAGATATTTTAGAAAATTTGTAAAACAATTTACCGCAAAATAATATTTCGGCGGTAAATGACGTTGCGTTGTATTTCTCTCGGTATAATGTCCGTCATATTTACCCGCCGATTTTTTATTCGTTCTATTTGCATTAGTTCATCAGGTAGTAGAGTATCGCAAGTCAGTGTTACAGATATTTGTTTATGATTGGTTGTTGCACGTTACAATTTTATTGTCCATTCCGGCAATGGTCCCACAATGTATATTTGAAAGTGTGGCCTTTCGTCGTGTGACCCATGCATACTGTTAATGTAAATTAAATTGAGTGTTTTTAAAAATAACATTTGGCCAGTTACATTCAAGTACCAGTTAACGATACAATGTCGTTGGCTGAGGAGGACGAGTTCCTAGTGACTCGTGTAGAAAAACAACAATGTAGTTTGTCTGCTAGAAAACTTTGTCTCCTATGCAAGAGGTAGTTTCCCAAGTTCCATTAGTAAGTGTTTTATACAACTCTTACAGCACAGAAGTTAGGACAATGCAGTAATAAACTGAATTTCTGTAATAAAAGGACCAAATAAAGAAATTGAAAACAACATACATTTTATCCTAGAACGTACAGAAGTTAGACCAGGTATTTTACCAACTATAAATTTAACCACTTTGATGTCTCGAAAATCAAACCTGCAATTCTGGTGTATTTACTTTGTATAGTAGTGACCTCTAAAGTCGCTACACATCCACAACACGACGTCTACTGTTGTGCGACTTGTTGAAATGTACACAACCCGTCATTCAAGTTGTATCAGTATATTTCAAAGTTTTACGGACTCCTACCATACATGACATTTATTAAGGTGTAAAATAAATACCTATTTGTGAATGCAATAAAAATCATAATGAATCGTACGTTGTTAAAAATTTTACATTGTATACTAGTACTAATCTGAAAGATGTGTTATGAGCTAGTAGGCAAGCGGCGAAGACGTCATTTTATGAATTTTAAATGACCTAAAAGCCTCATGGAATTTTATTTGCTCATATGAAAGGTTGAAATGTTAGCTAAAAGAAGGTTGTGTCGTAAACATTGAAAATTGGTCCAAACTGTACGAAATTTGGGGTCAAAAGCGTCAGCTTGTAGAACTCCAATTTGGACTTAGTCAAGGTAAGTGAATCAAAATCGTTCAAAATTTAATAAAAAGTCATTGAAAACTTTTTAATGCTTTGAAATAAAGATTACTTGGTAAACTTCAGTGACTAGATATAGACATTTGGTAACATAAATGACTTCATGTGCATCGTTTTTAGAATAATCCCCAAAAAAGATATTTTCAGTGACTGTGTAGTAATTTTTCAAAACATTTTGTTGTTTTGGGGCTTGGCATATGATCAAAACAATCATGAATTCGTAAATGTTTTTGTTGCATAAGCTATCAAAATAAATTCCAATATCGGTGCAAAAACTGAAGACTGTCATTTGCTATTTTTTTCAAAATTATTGCATGCCAAGTAGCTATTTTTTTACAAATTCATTTAAGTTGTCAAATACATTTTTCAAGAAGAAATGTTACAATGTCATCATGTGACAAAAGAGAAAACTTTTCATACTTAGATATCTTAAGGACAAGGGAGATAAATTAATGTCAATATGTAAAATCGAACATAAATAGATAACAATTTCTGAGTGTGAAATAGCACCTTTAAGGATAGTAAAGACACAATTTACTAAAAACAAATATGAAGACAAATCAACATTAAACGAGTAAATCACCAAATACTTTTGAAATACGCAATGAAATGAAACAATATTTTAAAAAATATAATGGTATTGTGAGCGTCAAAACTTGTTTTTAGGTAAAAATCTGACGGGCATATGAGTTATACAGTGGAATCGCGAATTAAAATTTTAAGACGACATTTAAAAGGTAAAAGCTATGGAATAGAGATGATACAGATGTGTTTACTTTAGTGATCCATTTTTATCCTCAGCAAAGCACAACGGAAATGTGGATTCAGACTGGGCCGGTTTGGAATAAGAAAGAAAATCGTCGATTTATTCCCGTACACTCCTTCATTGTGAATGACATTGGGCCATTAATGTCATAATTTCCTCTATTTTCACATGCACTCACGGCAAGTGACTCGATTTGTGTATTTTTGTAATAGGAAAGAAGTCCCTATTTTAGCTTGTCAAAGGTCAGTCAAGTCGTTTTCAAGATCTTTTTTCTCTAGCGTCCGACCTTCTCTAAAACATGATTTGCTCATCTAAGGAAAATTGAGCATATTCATCTGCATGCGTGTGCAAAGAGCAGCGCTCATAATGTACAGACTAATGTGCATGTCAGGGTAGTGAATCTTGTAACGATATAAATCTCTTTGCTCTGGTTCTGAAACAAACCTATGCTTGACCACTTTTGGGATGCAAATATACTAGTGTCTCATTGGAATAATAATCTTTTGAGTGGAAGCCAGGCAAGTGTCAATAATATCTAAAGCTCTTTCTAACGTTCTGGGCGTTTCATGTCTGCATGTGTTTTGCACTTTATATGTTGTTTTAGATTTTACCTTTTTGACATTTTACCTTTTATTTGTTACCTTTTTTAAATTGAACATTTGCTATGTTTTACTCCGCAACAACAAACGTTGTGGCCGATAGTTTGTCGGTCTGTTCGTTCGTTTGTCCGCCAGTCGCACCTCAGTTTAACATCTACATTTTTAGGTTACTTCTCAAAAACTACAAGTTTGATCTTCATAAAATTTTGTTTTTTTTATTTATCCTTAAAAGTACAACATTATGTAGTTTTCTTGCATCTTATCGACAAGATGCAAGATAGAATATCCGTTTCATTTTCATATTTTCCTTTTCAAATTCATTGTTTAGATGTTTTACCTTATAGATACTATTTCTTATATTTTACCTTTTAAATGTGTCTATGTTCCTGATATTTTACTTTTTAAATGTCGTCTCTGTATATTCCTCATATATTACCCTTTAGATGACGTTCTGTTTCTAATATGTCGCCTCTATTCCTCAGATTTTACATTTGAAATGTCGTCTCTATTCCCATGATTTTACTTTTTAAATTTCGTCTCTATTCCTTAGATTTTACCTTTTAGATACCATCTCCATTTCTAACATTTTACCTTTCAGACGCCGTCTCTGTTTCTTATATTCTACCTTTCAAATGTTGTCTCAATTCCCTATATCTAACATTTTAAATGTCGTCTTTATTCCATATATATTACTGTATCTATTACATTTTTATTCGCGATTTCCCTTTATGGCTCATATGCCCATAAAGTAAGTCAGATTTTTACAATCACATTATGTTTAACCATTTATTGTTTCATTTTATTGTGTATTTCAAAGTATTTTGTTGTTTCATCTGTTAAGTTTTGATTTGTTAGTAAATTATGTCTTGTATATCCTTAAAAATGCTATTTCCAACTCAAATATTTTTTATCCAATTATATTCGATTTTACCATTTAACATTAATTTATCGAAATGCGCATATGCAGAAAATAAATTAACAGTAACTTCGGTATTTAGTTATTTATCTCCCTCGCACTTTCGATATCTGAGTATGAAAAGTTTTTCTAATGTCATACGATGGTATCATAACATTTTTTTCTTTAAAAAAGGGAGGTTTTGACAATTTAAAATGCACTTGCAACAAAACTAGATATGTGGCAATAGTTTTGAAAAAATAGCAAATGACAATCTCCAGAGTTTGAGCCGAGATTGCAATTTATTTTGATAGCTAATGCGACATAAAACATTAACGTAATCATAACAGTGCTTTTATTTTGTTTTGATTACATGCTTAGCCAAAAAAACAACAAAATTTCTTGAAAAATTACTTCATACTTAAAAATATCTTTTTTGGCAACTATTCTAAAAACGACGCACATGACGCCATTTTTGATACGAATGTTTTCTTTGGTCATTGAATTTTACGAAGTAATCTTTATTTCCAATCATTACAATGTTTTTATTTACTTTATATTAAATTTTGAACAATTTTGATTCATTTATTTTGACTTGGTCCAAATTGGAGTTCTACAAGGTGACACTTTTGACCCCAAATTTCGTATAGTTTGGACCAGTTTTCAATGTTTACGACATAACCCTCTGTTAGCTAACATGTCAACCTTTCATATGAGCCAATAAAATTCCATGAGGCTTTTGGGTTATTTAAACTTTTAAACTAGGCGACTTTTCAAATACTCACGGCTCTACTAAAGATCCTGGATAGCGCTTTTCGCCGTAATGAATAAACTTGTGTGGGTTACGTTTCAAACTAATACTGTCCTTTTCTCGCGAATTATGATCATGTTTTAGCGACGTCACGAAAATCAGGAAAACGTTACCACTCCGCATAACAACGTTAGTATCTCCCCTGTAACTGTATCGTATGCCCTTAATACTAGGATGATCATTTCTTTTAACTGTCTATGACCTTTCAATAGCAATTACTGTTGGGTTACTACAGGACACTTCCGCAATGGCAGGGGAGATTAGCCATGCTATAAAACCGGTTTAACCCAAAAATATTTATAAAATAAATATGCCTTTTTATTACGTATTTCACACTTTTATTTCAAATTCTTGACCGACTTAAAACCTTTCATTCCACTTTCTATTTGCATTTTTTAAACAAATATAGGCGCAGATCTAGACAATGCTAATTGGGCCTGGTTAATTATTCTCAACAATACAATTTGTATCTAACATTGGCAACCCCACCCCTTTGTGAACCCCCCAAATGTACCCTTAATGAACCCCCTTTTGAAAAATTTTTGTCTCTTGCACAACTAGATATATGGGGCTAACTTCCCACAAAGTTCTAGGTCTGATAGTCTCTGAGATCCGCTTCGGACATCTTCATTCGGACGAGAATAAAGAAAGAAGAATAGAAATAAGAAAAAAACAATAAGTCTCCCAACTTCGTTTGGGAGACTTAATAACAAAGAAACGGACCAAAAACAATATGTCGTCCCGACAACGTCTGGGGCGACATAATAATATTCTAAAGAACATGGAGCGTGCGTTTACAGATTTGATACACTTATAATAGAAATAAGAATAATTTCACGTTTTTTAAAGCTTGGACGAGACTTCTTTTGAAAGTTAAGCTTAAGATTTACGAGTTTCTAAAACAGTTCTAGATTAAATCTCTTATAAAAAAAAATCTGACTAAACCTACTCGACTTCACCTCAATAACATCTGAAATATCAAGTTGTGAATTCACCTCAAGTATATTTTTAGGGTTACAATAGTTCGCATTTATTCTAACACTAACACTTTATGTATCAGTTACGATGGGGGGAGCCGGTTCGTTTGTCAACGTTCTCTTCATCCGACCATAGTTCTGATTCCGACTTGTTTATACGGAGTTCAAAGTACAACAAACTAGAAGACATTTTTTATGGACAGACGACAAAACCAAATCAACGGGCCAAAGTCGTGGCTTTTGTAATTTTGCTAATAGTTGTAGTTTGTGTATCTATATGGACAACGGAACTTACAATTTATTTTTAAGGGAATGGAGCAGGTAAAATTACAACTTTTATTTATTTTTGTCAACAGTTTACATAAAAAATCTATCAAATCTCCAATCATTAAGTTTTTATTATTTTCACTGGTAAAATTTGATATTTACTGGGTTAAAAAGACGATTTTACTACATAAAAACCTGGAGATTATCGCGCCGGTCCTTTTTTGTGGTTTGATACATACAAGCATTTTTTGAAATAGTGGATTTCCTATGTTTGGGTTTTAGTGCTGCTGATGAATTATTTTCAGAAATGGCCATACCATTAAAATTAATTGCAGTTGGAGTTAACATATGTATTATGGTCTCATGTTCATTTACTTCATATCCTTTCGTAAAATATTTCATTTCGTTCAGTTTCAGATTCGCGGTTGTTGGTCGAACTTTTTAATCGCACAATGGCATTTATAAATTCGCGATAGTTCTATTTTCACACTTCTTCCTTACCGCGAAAATAAAACTGCTGCAAAAAATTCCCTGTTTACAGTGTCATGAAAGCATCCTCTTGAGCAAATCTTGTGTATGGCAGATAAAAATTGCCTTTGTGAAAAAAAGGTTCAGTGAGAAATAAGAGATACTCTGTTACTTCAGTCAATTTCACGTGAAACATGTATCAATACAATATGGAAATAGTTGAAATGACTCAAAATGTTACTATTTGAGCCTATGGAAAATTAATTGGTGTTTTTCATGCTCATATCAGAATTAATAACTAAATACCGAAGTTACTGTGAATTTACTTTCTGCATATGCGCATTTCGACAAATTATGTCTCATCAGTGCAGATAAAATCTAAACGTTTGGAAGACCATCAACTCAAAAATGTTTAAAAACTGACAGAGAACAAATAACCAAAGTGATCTAAATGTAAAGCCAAAATCAGCTTAGGACAGAGCTTTGCATGAGTTTAATTGACTAATTCTATGTGACAGCACAATAAAGTATGTGAATTTGATTAAGTTGCTGAAAAGAATATTTTTGATCGTACGGCATTTAGCAAGAAATGCACTTTTCTTTTATATGTACTTTTGATTTTTTTGTTAAAGCCAAGTCTTACTTCTCCTAAACTCCTAGGATGAAAAACTAAATTCTTGTTGCATTTAGCATTTTTTACTTTTATTGAATAACCTTAAACAAAACATGAACTTCCCCCTATTCATGCACAGTTACGTCTATGTTCATTTTTAACTCGAAAGCCATGAAATGGCTGGAGAGTTGTTACAATGACAAGAAAAAATCACGTGAGGGTTCAAACCTATTAACAGCTCTAAAAGATGATCTTCGTGCTTTCGATAAAATATAGTGCGCAAGTTTCTTTCAAAATCATATATATTGTGCATTTAACTTTCTTGAGATGAATACGGTGTTGTTATATAAAATTGAAAACAATATGCAATATATCAAATTACTCGTTTTTTTATATTGCGTCTCGGATCAACGAGCCTGCCGCGCAGTAATTTGTCAAAGATGAAAATAACATTTGTTTTTATACCTGTGTCATGTTTATTGCATGTGTATTGTATATATTTATAGCAATGAAATCGACATGCATACGAAATCACACAATCTGATTATTGTCACGTATTACGGAATAACTTAATACTTGTACATGCAGACGTATGCAGCAGTTCTTTTGATGACTACGAAGTTTTGCCACGTGTAGATTTTCAGGACTTTCGAGTTTCAGCTCCATCGGAGCTTTGATTATATTTACAGTATACCTTACACATAGATTACAAGTCATATAAACAACGATTTGTTTAAATTTGCGGTTGACTTCATTCAAGCTTTGTGCGATTTATTACCCCTTTTCGTATTTTAAATAAATTGTCAATGGGTTAAAAAGGTTTTTTTTATTAACGACAAAAATAACAGTGTTTTTTCTGTATTCAGGGTCAACACTGGGTAGAAAGCTTTTATTCCTTGAAGCCGAAATAAACCAACTAAAGACACAGATGAACAAGACCCAATCGTTCCAGGGACAAATTGGTAACGTGTCAAAATTCTAAATTAAAACATTTACCTTACAACGGATTATGCTTGTCAACTTTGTCAAAATAAATATAGCCAATCTATATTAATTCAATAATAAGATTTTTTACTCATTTGAAAAATCTTAGACAGTACATAAGCACTCAATAACCCATCTCTCTTAATTACGTTTTTACTTATTCCTTCCATTTCAAGATAGTGGTCTCTGAGTTAGTAGTATATCTATATTGGTTTTTTGTATGTTTGTTAGGAAAACGGGATAGAGAAAGAAAAGCTTAGACACCAGTAAACCGGTTAAACCCTACCGCTTGAATTTGCTATTGCCGGCCCAAAGCCTGGCTATCTCGAATTTCTGTTGTTGCTTACGTTTCTCTGTTTTTGTCTTTTTGCTGGTGTTTTCTTGTGCTGTTCCTTGGTGGATTGTGGGATGTGATTGTGATATTCGACCATTGAAGGTGTTACCAATAATTCTCTTTTTTATAAATATAGATAAGCCGATTCGACCTTAACTCGAATAATTCAACCCTCTCCGTATTCGATTCTCTTTTTGAGAGGAATGTAGTTGTCATACCACCAATGAAGGAATCCTTCCGCTGGGTTAAAATAGTACGTAATAGAATTGAGTAAGGATATTTCTTAAGCTGAACATCTTAGGTACCTCAAAAAATCTATATTTTATTCATAGAATGTGTATTACATTTGTTTTGGAAAACCAAAGACATGACTTTTTTCATGGGTTGGTAATGAAAGTGGAATGCTTTTTCTTATATGCCATGAGAGTTGCCCCCAAAGCCTGTGTGGAGGCTTAATATATATATTTTATTACTTAGATAAATATTGTAGCTTTATTTTAAACGACAATTAATTTGCTATGATGCTCTTGAACTGACAAATTTATCAAAGACTAATAGGGTAATGTCAGTGGTAATATCATACATGTACTTAAATCGAATGGACTATTCGGGTTATTGTGATAGCGAAAATCATTTCTGTAGCATTATTAAATAAAATTTTGCTACAGAAGTTCTTCTGTTATAACACACAATCCATAGAACCGATATAATTAAGTCGGGTGGCTAATTGACTGGTAGATAGATATTGCATCGAAAACTCATCGAACTCATGTGTAAATAGGTTCAGTTATTGTGAAACGTGTCATATGGTTCTTCTCAATTAGTGTTGAAAGACATATAGTTAAAATATATTAAAAAGGTTGTTGCCACTCAATGACTCAAATATACTTATGTGTCACAATCGTTCATTTTTTTTCTTTTTCCTACAAAGAATCATTTATTATAAGTTCATAGTAACTTCAGTACTATCATGACTATGTTCTTTATAAAGCTTGGTTCTTTTATTCCATTATACATTGTAACAAACTATTCTTTTTATTAATTTAAGAATGTCAGTAAACAAAGGAATCCATTTCTTAAATGAATGTGATAAAAGATCACAATATTTTCAAAATTTACAGTATTATGTTTAATTTACCAAACAGGAACAACAAATGAGGCGAACTGTTAAGTTGCATGTACATTAACTGACAGATTTACAATTGTTCAGCTAATATGTCTTTCGTATTGCACCTTTGCAAAATAAGGTTTTTATTGTTTTCAGATGAGTTTAACCAAACTTTGAACTCTGAAAATATTGGAAACAATACAGAGCTGGTCAGAAAAGGCAGAAAAGATTCTTATGTTGACAAGGGCTGTAAAGGTCAATACAGTACTATAACAATGAATGACAAAACTTGTGCCAAGGGTGAAAAAGGTGATAAAGGGACTGCTGGAGACGCAGGGATCAAAGGTCAAAAGGGAGAAAATGGACAAGCCGGTAAGAGATAATTTAACGTTAAGGAATGGCTAATTAAGACAATATAATACAAATGGTTCATTTACGACCTTTCAAGCATTATCAACTAATTTGCTATTTTTGGTAATGAGTACCTCTTTTTTACTACTTTTGGATTATGGCTTTCCATATATTTTTAATCTAATGCTGCTGATGAGAGGTAACTCCTTGAAACACATGTAAAGCATAACAAAATTTGCTTCTTTTATGCGACTTGAGTACAAGACGAAATTAACTGATCTTGCGCAACTTGGGTATTTTTGTATTTTGCTATACAATTTACACTTCTAACAGTTACAACAAATAACTAAATACCGAAGTTACTGCGAATTTAATAAAAATGAGAATATGATGTCATTAAACGATAACGACAGTAGAATTAAGGTGAACCAATTGATTTTCTTGAGGTAGGCTATACACTATGTCCTTTGGAAATATTCTGTGTTCGGAGTGCTCGTTAAACAGTCTTTCTTTTTAAATATATTTTCTTACTTGTCATGATGCAACGCAATATTTTTCAAAAGGTAACATAATGTTGCACATAAGAAAACCTCAAAAGATTATTTTTTCGGTTCGTTTTCCGAGAAATTATTTTTATAATTAATTTTTGATTATACAGCATAAAACCTTCTCTTTAAAGAGGAAAATCAAATGGTTGCTTTCTAAATAATCGTACAATCGAATACATGGCTATATTTTCTGTTTGAAAATGAAATAATAAGACTTCTTTCCCGTAAGAGTACTCAAACTTTCTGGAAAATAAATGTGACAAAAGACCTAAAATGACCCTTTTCCTTGTGGACTAGCGTCTGAAAAATCATTTAGCCACCATTGTTATTTCAGTATTAAACACTTCAAAAATTACCAGTCATGAAACATTGTTGATTTATAAATTTGGCATTTAAAGAGAATTTCTCGTATTATCAGTTTATTTACATACTAATATACGACCGCAAAAAAAAATTGAGGTCGTATGATGGCATAGTGCTGTCGTCGTCGTTGAGGTCGTTGTTGTCTGTAGACATTTTTGTTTTAGGTTAATAACTTCACTTTTAGTTTATCCGTCCTTACCAAATTTTAGCACACTGTTTCTTGGATCAAACTTAAGGCCTGAATTGGTTTATGTCATTGTGACCCAACCAGTTTTAATGGGGTGTTTTCATATTTTTGTCTGTAGAATTTGTATTATTTATCTGATTTTTAATGAGGTTTCTTTCTATATGCTCCTGTAAAAATTTCCAATCCGTAGTATGTCAACGGATTTCTCAAGGAATGAACCGTTCATGCCATAAATAGTGCCAAAAAGGGGCAAATCTAAAAAAATCAAATTCTAAATTAAATATATATAACAAAAACATATATAGAAGAAGAAGTGATTAAAATATTAGATTTGTCCAGTTTGAAGGACTTGTTTTTGAGAGACTATCGGAATTCCAATTGGCACTAACTGTGCACCTCTTCTAGCTGAACTGTTTTCCCACTCTTGTGAGGCTGAATTCATCGAAGGGCTGCTTCAAAATAAAGATAGAAAATAGGCCAATCTTTAAATTTTGCTTCTTTTATAAAGTAAGTGAAAACCAAACGGTCAATCTAAAACGAATAATCCAATGACAATGGTAACATAAGAAAAACAAAGACATGAATACGCGACATAAAAGAAAAATGAAGACATTTATATTATATTGTTGTTTTACAGCTACAATGTTTCAATGAAATTCATTTATTCCGTCATTCGTTTTCCCGGGAATAGCATGCCACACATACCCGTCTAGGTAACTGTACATTATAAAAATATTTAAAACCAGGAGGGAGATTTCCACTATATTCAAAGAACTTAAAATATGTTTTATATTTGTATGATAAGTAATTGCACTTTATCTAACATATGACTTTTTCAGTTTCCATATATACCTCGACATTGAATCATTACAAAAATGTTTAGTAAAGTCGTGGTCATGCAGAATGAAAAGCTTTGGAAAGCAAAAATTATTGAAAAATTATTTTTATCTTAAGTCTGAGAGCTTTTGCTTTGTTTGATATCTTCATCGCAGTCAAACAGGTCCCTTTCCATTATGATGCATATTTCTAATTAACTGTGTTATCTACAGTCAATAAACACCTGATATTCTAACGATGATGCATTTAGAACAAAATGATGAGTACAAAACACAAATTCTAAATATACATTATTAGCCATTCACCACACATAGGGGGAGGGTTGGGATCTAAGAAAACGAGTTTAACCCAACCGCAATTTTTGCACCTGTCCCAAGTCAGGAATATGTTGGTCATTGGCTTGTCCTTGTTTTCTTATAAAATTGTAGTTTCTTGATCTTTGGGTTATTGGATGTGGCTTGTTTCCATTGATTTATTCACTTTGTTGAAGAACGTACGGTGGCCCCTTGATGCTTTTTTTGGGGTCGTTTTAACCTGGATATGGGATGTTGTCTCCTTGACATTTACCCCATTTCCTTTCTTTTCCATATGTATCACCATTTCGATTGAGATTTTCCTCTTTCTCACTTTTTGTTTCAGTATTCGTTTGTCGATGTATTCATTGTAAAAATATAATAACAAATACAAAACTCGATTGTGATCTAAACTAGAGGCTCAGATACTGAGCCTGAATCGCTCACCTGACAAAATGCTTACAGCAAGTAATGAAAGTAATGTTCATCCCATAGGATCCTATGTTAGAATATGTTCTGTGCTGGTAGTCTTGTTTTTTATCAGATCAAAATAATATAAGCAATCTTAGTTTGACTGAATTTGCTTCAAATATTTTAAGGGCATGTAATGAAAAAAACGTTTTAAATTATGGGTACCATTCTTAATCAAGTTCGATGCTGGGAGCTATTTTCTTTGTCGGATCCCAACAAAATGAGAAATCTTTGTAAAGGACCTTCCATACATCATTTCTGTAATTTGCTTGAATCTGCTTCAATAGATTCAGAGGATATGTTGAAAATGATGTTTTTCCCATAGGGTCCTATGTTAAACCCAAGTTCTGCGCTGGCGGCCATGTTTTTCATCGGATCGGAACGATATGAGCAATCTTGATAAAGAACCTTCCATACATCATTCCTGTAAAGTTTGGTTGAATTTGCTCCAGTTGTTTCAGAAAAGAAGATAAAATTGTAAATTTCCCATAGGGCCAATTTTAAACTATGTTCCGTGCTAGCGGCCATGTTTTTTGTCGAATCAGAATAAAATGAGCAAACTTTATAAAGGACCTTTAGTACATTATTCCTGTAAAGTTTAGTTGAATTTGCTTCAGCAGTATCAGAAGACTTTATGAAAATGTGAATTTTCCCATAAGGTCCTATGTTAAACCTAAGTTCCATGCTGGCGGCTATGCTTTTTATCGGATCGGAACGAAATGAGCAATATTTGTAAAGGACCTTCCATACATCATTCCTGTCAAGTTCAGTTGAATTTGCTTCAGTGGTTTCAGAGGAGAAGATGAAAATGTGAATTTCCCATAGGGCTAATGTTAAACTAAGTTCCGTACTGGCGGCCATGTTTTTTGTCGAATCGGAATAAAATGAGCAATCTTTATAAAGGACCATTAGTGCATCAATCCTGTAAAGTTTGGTTGAATTTGCTTCAGCAGTATCAGAGGAATTGATGAAAATGTGATTTTTCCCATAGGGTCCTATGTTAAACCTAAGTTCCGCACTGGCGGCCATGTTTTTATCGGATCGGAACGAAATGAGCAATCTTTGTAAAGGACCTTCCATACATCATTCCTGTAAAGTTTGGTTGAATTTTCCTCTGTGGCTTCAGAAGAAAAAGATGAAAATGTGAAAAGTTAACGGACGGACGCCGGACGACGGACGCCAAGTGATGAGAATAGCTCACACTGACCCTTTGTGTCAGGTGAGCTAATAATATATTGAATAGCACATGTAACTAATCATACATTTATTTATTCAAACCCCCGTCTCATACGATCAGTTCTGTAATAGAAATCTGTCCCTTATGGAAAATTGCAGCATTGGTACGAACTGTTATACAACTCATTTTTTACTTAGTACTTGGTTGAATAATTCTAATCACTGTCTATGACCTTTCATTTACAATTGCTGTTGAGTTGCTACCGGAGAGTACTACAATTGAAGGGGAAGTTTTGTGCGCCACCATTTTTTGGAAATCCATGTTCCAAGTCTGGACCATTTCGGTTGGTAATTTTTCAGTGGGTTGGTACCTTCTTTCTTTTTTTGCCTTTTGGATTTCGACTCTTGACAATTCTGGTCGGTAATTTTGTTATTACAAGATATTTTTCTCCAAAAAAAAAGAACAAAAACGTCTACTAGATGGGTAACTTTGTCAAACCCTACACTGTACAAAACTTGAATGGTTATACACTCAAGTCTCAAAGACAGCGGTTATTTTCCTTATTCCACTAATTTGACAATTTAAAGTGTAAAAAATGTTTAAAAATAAACTTATCTAGGAAATGATCTTTTGTTATAATACATGAAAATACCACAAGAATTAAGAATATTTTGCCGGAATATATTTGATCTTTACATCGATACCCCACAAGTAAACAATGTTTATTGATTCATCACTTGGATAGCAATGTGTAAACACTGCAGTTTGCGGTTACAACCTTTTTAGATTCTAAGACAGATGACGCCCAACATCTCTTTTTGCAGATCGCAGTCACATCGTTCAGAGGGACTGCAAAAGTGTTAGAAAGCGTTCATATATATTTGAAGATATTTGAAAAAGGGAGATAATTTGATAAAGATATCACTATGAAAATTCACATTTTACAAATTATAAAAGGTCAGTGACCCCCATTTTTCTTTATATTTTTTGAAAGTATGTTCAAAGGGCTAACATATGAGTAAAATAGAAAGAAATCTATGGAATAGTTTGAAAGAAATCAACAAAATACCTGTATTCCCCTATATTTTCATTAGAAATATTTGATTATTTTGATATCAATTATTTTGAAAAAAGCACGATGACCCCCCCCCCCTTTTTTTACTTTTTTGATTTCAATACTAATATGATAAGGAAACTTTTCTGAGAAAATAAAGAAAATCTATGGAAAAAATTTGGAGTACCCATCTACCTTAAGCGTTCTTATACGTCAATTTTAATCGTTCATAAGTAGGATATCAGAAGTACATGTTTAGGGGAAACAGTACAGTTCATAAGACTTCTGATAAGAATGGATTTTCCTTTAAGTTACATGGAAATTCCTTAGAAAGGAAATGCTTAAAAACAAAACACTTAAACATCATATTTAAATATGTTTCCTAGTGTTTTAACCCAAATGATATATGGTTTATGGTTGTTATGATAATAAGAAATGCATGCAAAGCTTGTCAATGCTAAAAAAAATGTAGGAAACACCTACATTGAATGGCTGAAAATTATAATTACATGCAACAATTTGCAAGGGAACTACACAAGAAAAACACGTATAAGACAAAAGACAAACGTAGACAACGATAGGAACTCGGGACAGCCGGACTTGGTACCGGCACTAACAAAAGCCAGCAGTAGGGTTAAACCGGTTAATAGGTACCCAAACCTCCCCTTTATATTTCCAGTTTCCCTATAGTATAAAAACATACGAATAAAACCCAAAACAGGTAGACTACTAACTCCATGACCATAATCTTGAAAGGAGAGAAAAAGAAAAATACGTCATTTTGAAAGATTGGTAAAGGGGTGCCCGCCGCTAAACTGCCGGCTAGCTCAAGGAGCGTAGTCTGCTGGTAGAACACTATCGCACTACGGAAGAAAAACCAAACTCAAAACTTCCCGAAGGGTTTTGTCAAGAATCACCATAAATTTCAGTAGAAATCGGCAGTATCAGTAAGAGGCCAGTATGTGTGCAAAATTTTCAGGTCACTGGGTCTCAAAGCTATTTAACGGATGCAAGCAGAATATCTTTCCGATATCCCCTATTACGTAAAGAATGTAAGTTACGTCCCAGCCTTTCTGGATTTTTAATCAATTTCTAGCATTTTTAACAACGTTTCCGTAAAATTGAGGACTAGAAATGCCCATAGTAATAAGCTATTTACGAGTATCGGCATATTTAGATATAACATGTTTATATCTTTTACAAAAGTCTTAAACGTATTCAAATGTATTCAAAAACTTATGAAATCTGTAACCCTGTTGTAAAATTTTGGCTGTGAAAGTACGTTCATTGAAATCATCAAGAGTAGAAAACACTCGTGCGAATCATACCAGTTGAGAATATACACCCCGTTGGATGGAGCAAAGGGAATGTCGCCGTCAAGAAAATAGTGAAATCAAAATTATCCCTTTTATCATATATGTTGGTTTTGATCTTCCAGAGTCAATAATGATAGTCAGATCCAGAAGAGAGCGACATTTGGAATCATTGTTTGCTTTATTTGATTTCAGTTGTTGTGGATACATAATGTCTGCATAACCTAAAAACTGGGGATTATCAATAGTAAGGATATCGTCAATATACCTGCTGTTATCATTTAAAATAGAAATAAGTTTATCACTGTTAGGTATGGTTACGTTTTGAAGTTTTTTCATGCAATTTCGTTCGTAACAGAAAAGAAAAAAAGATATGCAATGAGAGGTGCACAATTTGTACCCATGGGAATACCTATGACCTGTTGATAAATAGTATTGCCAAACAACAAAAATATTGTCCAGCAAAAGATTGAGTGTATTAATCATATCATCACATGTTCAGGAACAATGATGATTATAGGTTATATTAGAGAAGAATCCTTGCTTTTTGTTAGAGCAAATGAACTGCAGACCAGAAAATTTAAAAGACCATTTCATAAGTTGTCCCAACTTGGATTTAATCAAATTATGTGAAGGGGTAGCATAAAGTGTAGAAAAATTATAACTGTCGATAGATGAGACTGGTCTTTGAATAGATTGTCAAGTCCGGGTCGTATCTCTGTCAGTATGGATAATCTAATGCAGTCAACGAAGTCAATTTGACACTGTCTGACAATATATATCATCTCAATTACTACCTTTTTCCCTCGAACACCTCCAATTGTATTCATCATATACACAAAAGCTATACTCTTTAGTCCATTCTTAACTGCATTTATTTCCTACAATGTTTGCATTCTGACATATCAATTAAAATTACCACAATTGTCTTGAATATTGTTCATCACGCACCATTCATACCTGTAACAACATATTAATGAAGAAAGTTGTTCATCCTTCAATCTGAAAGGCTTAGATGCCAAAAATCATGACAGTATTCTTCATAAAAACGCGTTACCTCCACGATATCCCCGTACTTTAAAAACCAAATTTTCTCTCTAACAGCTTGTGCGAATACAAACCAAATGCAACCACAAAAGGGTATTGTATTATGTCTAAAGTGACGACTTTTAATCATATCTACCTAATTGATCTTTTCCGCCTTCTGCCATTTCGCAACCCCCTGCTGGTCACATTATAACAGATGACCTCAACTTCGAAAAGCTATGAAAAATAATGAGATCTATTAAGGAATAGTCCAAAATATCGTGAATCACAACCATACACATGATATTAATTTTAAAGTAGTGATGTAAGTAGTAGTTTTGAACTATGAAAAAGATTGGGTTATAGGGTCTGTATGTCTCGTCATGTGACACCGAGATTTCACGATAAAATTTCAATTTTAAAACGTTTCCCGCTAAAACATGACGTCGGAGGATTATGACGTCCATATTTTTGGTTTGAAACGTCATATATTTTTGCCCAAAATGCAACTTCCGGGTACAATTTATGTGCCCGGAAGTTCCAAAATTGAACGAGACTTACAGACCCTATTGTAAAAGGATTGATTTCGTCATACTGAAATTTGCAACGGGCAAATTTGTCGAATTTTTAAGACAAGTGTTCCGTGAGATAAAAGGAATACATGCATTGATTAATGGGATTGATTATGCTCTACTTTTTTCCGGTTTTCACTTTATTCGAACAAATCGAGGTCCTTACAGGGACTAGTTGTTCAGAAATACAAATGAAAGCTCGTGCGTAACAAGTGTCTTGGCAAACTGCTGTAGTATTCAGAAGGGATAATAGATCTTGATTTTAAATTTAAACTGTATAAAATTTGTCCGATTTGATATTTATTGCTATTCCACTAGAAGTGGAAAAACGAAAACACAGCAGTATCTTTTAAACTTGATCATATCCATGATCATGATTAGAGCCCTTTTACTTGTATAATACTCATACCTCTGAAAATAAATTTGCACGTTTGAATGTTTTGTGAAGTATTATTTTAAAAAACACAAAAGATCAAACAACGGCTGTAGAATACTAAAGGAACAAGGGAAGTGATTATCACAAAAATCAAAGTCCAAACACATGACAAAAAACGGCAACAGAGAAAAACAAAGACAATATAAGGACGTGAGACAGCCACGTTGCACGGAAATAAAAAAAAGACGACATTAAGAACTAAGGAAATATTTGGGTCTTTTTCAGGGTTAAAAGTAAATAGAAATAAAACAGAAGGAATGTGGGTAGGGAAATAAAAAACAAGTAAGGATAAAGTTGCAGGTATTAGTTGGACAAATGGTCCAGTTAAGGCGTTAGGGGTATATTTTGGATATTGTAAGAAGGAGTGTGAAAAAATGAACTGGGAAAATAGAATAACAAAGATGAACACGTTACTTGATTCATGGCATAAAAGAAATTTGAGTCTTCTAGGAAAAAAATTAATAATAAAAACTCTTGTCTTACCAATTTTTACGTATATAGGATCTGTTTGTACAATCCCAAATGTTTATTTAAAAGAAATTGAAAGTAGATGTTTCAAATGTATCTGGAATAATAAACCAGACAAAGTAAAACGAAATACATTGACTGGATCATATGAACGGGGTGGGTTACAAATGATTGATTTTCAGAGTTATTTTCGGTCTCTAAAAGTTTCTTGGGTTAAACGGTTTATAAATGGAGATATGACAAATTGGAAAGTCATACCTCTTAAGTATTCCGGCGTTATGGGTATAGATTGGCTAGTTTTTATAACAAATTGTGATAATGAAAACGTACATGAATACCTTAAAAAATATCCCAGAATTTTATAAGGAAATAATGACATGTTGGAATATATCAATTAGTGTTAAATCAGATAAACCTGCTACATTCTCAGAAATAAGAAAACAAATTCTGTGGAATAACAAGTATATTAAATTTCAGAATAAGCCATTAGTTTTTGAAAATTGGACAAAAAGCGACCTTATCTACGTCAATGACATAATTGATGAAAATGGTTGCATTTCGCAAGATATTATATTTAACAAATCAACTGTACTGAGCCGGACTCAGCGAGCATAACCTAGTTCGTGGGCCCAATTCAAAACATAAACCAAGTGTTGATCTAGTATTTTAATTAGCCGTTGAGCAAATTGGTAAAAACCTGAAAAATACAATAATTAACAATCATAAGTCCAAAAATAACGAGAATTTATAGTCCACTTATGCACCAAAATTATGAGTAAAATGTCAACATATATAAATACACAATAATTTGCATAAATAAACACAAATATGACGTGTGTCTGTGAAATATTACACACAAGATTCCGGTATATTAACGGATAAATACAGTAGAATGGCTGTAGTACGCAGAATATATTTTCCATAATTTTATCTGGATGTATTTAAATGACACTAATTGCTTGCCATACATTCTATATTTATACGAATTATGCAACTGAATAACGGTCTTTAAGACGGAAATAATACATAAAACTTCGAAAAACTGTGATAAAACTTGTAAATCTAATTATAATCAACAGTTGTACGTTTCTGTGTGAGATGAATATTCCGTTAAGGATGTAGTAAGGTGAAATTTTATTAATCTACGATTTTAAATTGATATCCTAAATGGAAAGGAATAAAGTGGGCTAAAAATATCGATAGGTTATGGGCCTTGTTTTCAAGATATTTAACATTTATAAAAAAATGGCGGGAAAGGCTCTCTTGGACTTTTACCTTAGTATAGCATGGACACAATATTGATTTGTTTCACACGGAAGGAAAATCTACAATCTAATAAAATATTGCTTACTGACACAAAATGAGCTTCTGAAGACTTTTGTGACTAGAAAATTGGGTGTAATGGGGCAAAATATTTTACATAGTAATACTGGATAAAATCAAAGAAATCCAAATGACTTTTACAAATTGCAAAAACCTCACCTTACTACATCCTTAAAGTCGATATTTACAGCAAATTATGCAATCAACGTGTACAGCTGATATTTACAATAAACTGTTGTGTAGTTACGTTAAATGAATCAATCTTCATCCAAATATAATGAAAGTATAATGATGTAAAACTTACACTGTTATTGAACTAGGTATTCCAAGTTCCAAACTAATAGCTGGACAAAACGTTTGCTTGTCGTACGACCTGATGATTCGTAAGAAAGGTGGAATAGGGAAACGAAAAGCAAAGATGTGTCATTCGGTCCCCGGCATTCCATGTATTATAATAAATATAAAGATAAATTTAGTTGTAACAATACACTATTCGTGACAATACATTAACAAATAAAACTAACTGGATGGCTGAGATAAATATCTTAAGAATGAATATGAAGTTAAGATATTTCATCACAAGATAAAATTATATTATTTTTTATCACTGCTTTGCCCACGCATTAAAAACTCCCCAGTAATTTTATAGAATAGAAACACTGAGATAAATAACTGAAGATCAGCCTTACCTTCTGAATGGAAGGCTATTTTAAGTTCAGAAACCTCTAAAAAGGGTGCTGTGAACTTTAAAAGAAACCAATATTTTTGGAAAGGTGAAGATTTGTTTAATACTTCTAACAAAATTATTTTCAATTCTTTTATAAATTACAAATTTGAGATATCAAAAGGTTTTAATAGATGGTTAACTTTCTTTAATATAAAAGAAATATTGTTTACAGATAAAATATACAAATTTATTTTTTCGTTTATAGAAGAAAATAAATTGAAAGTTTTTAAGTGGAAACTTTTACAATATATTATTTGGACAAGAAAACTCTTGTTTCAATGGAAAGTAGCTAATAGCAATCGTTGTAATTTCTGCGGGAATATTGAAGATTACCAACACTATTTTGTGTCTTGTTCATATCTGGATAATTTTTGGAAGAAAATACATGAAGTTTTATGTAAATGTAAAATAAATTTCAAGATAACATTGAAACATCTAATTATAGGGTATAAAATATTTGACGAAACATATTTTTGGTTCAATTATTTTTTAACAATATTAAGCTTTGCTATATATAAATCATATTATGTATCAGAAAGCAGAACTAAAGCTGTAAATGTTTTTGATATATTTGTCAAAGAATTCAGTGTAAGGTTAAAAAAAGAAAATACACATTGTAAATTAGTTTTATTGAAAAACTATTTAAATAATTGATTATTATGAATTAATTTTTGTAATCTTATTATATTGTGTTATATGTGTGTATGTATCTATAATAATAAAACTATTTATTACCCTGGGTAAATAGTTGAAAGTAACAGGGAGCGTTATGAGCAGCTTGGACTCGTAACGTAAACTGTAACAAGCACAATTTCGAAATAAAGTCATAATATTTGTTGTTAAAAAAAGAACTCCCATGAAAACCGGGAATGACATCAGGTGCTCCGGAAGGGTAAGCAAGTCCTGCCCCGCTTACGACACCCTTCACAGTATCAGTGAGACATATATTATTCTAAAAAATATTCTTTCCTTCGTTTTTATAACAAAAGATCACATACTTGGGATATATCAGAATCTGTTGAACACATACATTAAAACAGAACCATTAATAAAATTCACTGAAAGACATTATCACTGTAAGACCCTCACATATTTCTTTGAGTTAATCTGTATTAATTAAGGTAGTAGACCTAGGTTAAGGGAGAGAACTCTTAAAATCAGTGAGACCTTTGAAACAGTCAGTTGTTATCGTTGTTTTTTAACCATTGATGGGAAGAAGAATAAAGAAGAATCAAAATCATCTAGTATGTCACTTTGAAGCTTAGAACGTATTCAGAAAAATGATTAAAACAAACATACGCCTAGATGCTTTGTTTTGGGTCGTTTTAACCTGGAGATGAGATGTTCTCTTAACCTAGGTCTACCTCCTTAAGATTAGGTTGCATTCACACTTCTCAAGAAACATATGTGAGATTCACCCACAGTAAGATGAGTTCTCGTTAAATTACAGCACAAATATATGGTTTCGAGAGGTTTCGAGATCTTGTCCTAAAAACGTGAAACGTGCGTCATCTATTGTAAGCAAAAAGATAACAAAATAAAAACAGATAAGTATAAATTTAAAGATCCTTATGATATCAAAAAAAAATCTTTGAAACATACAATATCAAATTTATTCATCATTTAATGAACAGTTCAGTGAAAAAGAACTTGTTGGAGGGACTGCCGTTTTCCAAAACATCAAGGCTAAAAGATTTTCATGACCAATAAATAAACTCGACAATCTTCAATTTTAGCATTTTATTTTATTTTATGTATCCAAAATGAGTTCAAAATTACAGAAATTACTGAAACATCATAAAGCATCACATATGAACATTAACCACTATAATTATAACTTGGAATGTCTGAAATCGAGGAAGAATCAACAAGTGTGATTATTTATACTGTTACTAATCTGAGATTCTAATTAACGCAAAATATTCAACGAATGATCGAATAAAGCAGTAGTTAACGAATGCGCTCAGCGCTTGAGTGAATTACAGTGTTTATTATTCATAAGTTGCATATTTTCGATAATCAGAATCTAGGATTAGTCATTGTTTTTATTATATAGATATTCTCCCATCTTCTTACTGTGGTTTAATTTAAGAATCATTGCACGAACTACGTTTTCGGTATTTCCCCGCTGAGATGTTTACTTAACAACATCGTTGACAACGTTATTTTGACCTCACTGCCTAGAGTGAAATCATGGATAATGATTTCACAATTAATCATCACTTTTATTTGACTGAGAAATTTCAATCTTTCACCACAAGCTATATAATAATTCAAGTTTCAAATTTTGGAGTAATATTCCCACATGCCGCGCATGTTCTCTATATTTCACATCTCATTTGCTATTGTTGTGATTATAGTCTGTTAATTAAGAAATAATTCATGGATGCCATAGATTGAGGGTCTTTTAACATAGGCTCGAGTTGGTTGCTTTCGCTATTTTTTCATCCCGAGCGTTAGCGAGGGGCAAAATAAGAGAAAACAACGAGAGGCCTTGTTAAAATGCCTACAATCTATGAAAGGCCATGAATTTGAAATTACAATACAAAATATAAAAAAGGAAGAATTTTCATCAAACGCAACCATCGACATACCGTATAAAGGGTACTTTTCGCGGTCATAAATTTTGAGATTTTCTATACAAGTAGGGGTATAATCTTAATGGTCATACATTTTCTCCCATTTTTTTTTTTTGTAAAAATACACCCATTGATACAGACCGAGGAATTAAAATTTCCTGCATTTTACGTTTGTAGTTCAATGAACTTGTATATTTAGGGAAAATTAGAAAATCGCAAAAAACTACCCATAATGCGGTACTGAGAATTTAATGAGAGATTACAGAAAAAGACAACTGCTATCAGTCCGATGCCAGTGGTATTTAAACGAAAGAATGGAATTATAGTATGTGCTAAAGGTGTTATATTGGTATAATATCATGGATCTATTTACATAGCTAAATCACAGCCCCATATTAGAATAAAGCAAAAATATTTTTCAAAATATCGTATTATGTAACCACTGTTGAAAATGTTACTACGGAAGTCGTAAACATGACTTCACAGACAGTTTTATTTCCATTTTTTATCTTACAACAGAAACAAACTTATGGTCATTTATACTCGTCTGTATTCTTATGTGTATAAAAACATTATTTATTTTATTTTTGGTAGGAATTGCAATAACTCCTGTTGTACTTTTCCGAGCGAATCATCTTGCCTTTGATACCAATCTTAAAGGAAGAACAATAGTTTTCAACACAATCACATACAATGTTGGTGCCGGATACAGCAAAACTAACGGATTCTTTACTGCCCCGGAATCGGGGGTATACTTAATTACGTTACAGATATGTCCGGAACAATCAAGAAAAGTTGCAATGGAAATTGTTGCTAACAACAAAGTTATTGGACGTCTTAATAGCCACCATGATTATAACGATGGCCCATGTGTAGCTACAATCGGAATAACTGTATTGCCAGAAGGCAATCAAGTATATATTCGATGCAATGATGCAGATACGGGTGATTCTGTTTATAATCCTAATGATGACGGCAATATATTTTCAGGTGTCCTTCTCCACGAAGGAACCTTATGAGCATGCCAATCTCGAAAGTTCATTGATATTTTACAGAAATTGCATTTTACACAAATTGTCTAAGGGACAACATATACTGATATAAAGTTTAGCTAGGCTAAAACTGTTTTGCATTTATTGATTTTTTGCTTCCTGTTAGCTGATATCTGAAGAAATTTCCGAAGACTTCGAAATCAAAATCATTTAATGTTTTTTGCTGCTAAATTTGAAAATAATTTGGATTTAAGATCAGAATGATTTTTTAGTTAAAAAATGGAAAAGCAAGTTATTTAAGAGAATCAAAATGATAGGTTGCTAATAATTTTTGAGATACAAGTTAAAATTCAGCAGGAAATGAACAATTCTGATCTTTTTACATGTTAAACAAATATTTTAGAAAGGTATTACTGTAAATGAATATGACAAAGTTAATACAATATAATGAAATTTTGTCAGAATGCTAATAAAGAGAATGAAATTATACAAATAATGGACTAATGGTCGAAAAATTAAATAGAACCTGAGGAATCTGAAAATCTGTCAGAAACACCATACATAACTACCGATCCTCCTTAAACAAATAAAATATCCCTAGACGTTTGAAATTACAATAAAAAATATTAAAAGGAAGAATTTTCATCAAACGCAACCATCGATATACCGTATAAAGGGTACTTTTCGCGGTCATAAATTTTGAGATTTTCTATACAAGGAGGGGTATAATCTTAATGGTCATGCATTTTCTCCCAATTTTTTTTTTGTAAAATACACCCATTGATACAGACCGAGGAGTTAAATTTTCCTGCATTTTACGTTTGTAGTTCAATGAACTTGTATATTTAGGGAAAATAAGAAAATCGCAAAAAACTACCCATAATGCGGTACTGAGAATTTAATGAGAGATTACAGAAAAAGACAATTGCTATCAGTCCGATGCCAGTGGTATTGAAACGAAAGAATGTGAGCTCTCGTTTAGAAAAGATAAAAAAAGTCGATTACATTGTTTCGGTCTGTTGCTATTTGCTTGAAAAGTTACTTTTAATATGAAATATTCTACTTTTTCATGTGCATGTAAAAGACTTCGATCTCGACAAATAACAAAAAGTTTTTGATTGAAGCTACTTTGCCAATTTTAAAAGAAAAATGAAATTTCCGAAAATTTGCTTCTCATAGAAACTTGTGGATCGTAATGTTTCTCATACCTTGACATTGACCAGAAAACATATGCATTTACTTTAAATAATTATCTTTTCATGTGCCAATTTTCGGCAGGATACATGTAGCGGTTCAGATAAAATAAATTAAATAAAACGCCCATATTTCGACCTGTAACTTTCTGTTTTTGTTTACAAAATCGATTACTACTCACTTAGGCACGTGGTTTCTTTGAGTGTCCAATCAATGAAGACACGCCTCTTTTCCTGATCGATACGTAGACTTAAAAATTGAACCAATGAAATCTTGTGATGATGATTACCCTTGAGATCGTGGGTATAAAAGGTAAATGATGCTGTTTCAGGACAACATAATTTTGCTTAGCAACATGGAAAAACTTTTGGATCCCAACGTTGCTTATGCAGAAATCGGCTCTTTGGTCTATAGATGAAGTATGTTAAAAATCTATTTGTACATACAACTTAGTCAGGGTACATGCACTTTAACGGCCGATAGTAATTTATTTTATCCAGTCAGTCCACTGAATATGTTTATCACGACAGTGAATTATCTAAGAAATTCACATATCACCCCTTCTTATGGGCAAGTTTAATCACTTTTTCCCTACAAAACAAAGGTCCGGGAATTGAATGACGTTTTCACTAATTATTGTATACGTCTATTTTTTTAATCTTTAGATTTTGTCGATTGTTTACTTTCGTCGCCATGCTCTTATTTTGTGAAGAAAAAGTTTTTTCTAGTTTCTCTAGAAGGGAGACAATTTTATACACTAGATTTCCAGCTGCTATCCTGCCTTTAAAGGACATTTGCTCACTTCAGTCTGCTTTACATCATTTATGGGAAAGGTTATTATTTATTTCGACAGTTTCTTATATTGTAGTACTTATCGCATAAAACAATAAAAGAATTTGGCCAGATGTCACAGATCTCATATCAATGCTTAACAACGGCAGTAGGATACCGAAGGAACAAAGTACAAGATTAAATAAATCAACGTCCGGAGACAAGGCAAAAGCAAGAACATCAGAAGACAGAAGACCAAAGACACTACATGCCTACAAAACACACGAACACTACATAGACAGCACAAAAAACTAAAGCACTAACAGTGTAACATCAGGTGCTCCGGAAGAGGGTCAATCCAGGGCAAAGTCAAAATTGGTATTGTCAAATCCGGGAAGACGTGAATCTAGCTGAAAAAGTCAGTTTTCATTTGTGACACTTACATTTCATATCTATCTATGATGTAGTAGTGACGGCCATAGAATTTCTGAAGGGACGAAAGTAACCACGGTTTAACATATCCCTGACTCAGCAGTTTTTGTGACAGTGCTTTTGCTCTTTCGCCAAAGTCACTGTATGAACTGCACGCTCCACAGTTATGAATTGATTGTGAAATATGAAAAAAAAGGAAATGGGGTAAATGTCAAGAAGACAAAATCCCATATCTAGGTTAAAACGACCCAAAACAAAGCATCTAGGGGTCACCGTACGGTCTTCAACACAGTGAGGAACCTCACACCATATAGCAAGCCCTAAATAGCCCCAAAAAGGTAAAGAAGTGAATAAATCAATGGAAACAAACCACATCCAATAACCAAAATATCAAGAAACTAAAGTTTTATAAGAAGACAAGGACAAGCCAATGACCAACATCTTCCTGACTTGGGACAGGCGCAAAAACTGCGGTGGGGTTAAACTCGTTTTCTTGGTATGCTGGGGAGGTAGGTATATTGCTGCAGAGAAAGGGGAAGTTCACAATTGGAAAGTCAAAATCATAAAAAATGTTAAAAGTTACAAAATGAATGTTTCCATAGTGTGCCAAAACAATTTTTTGCGACGAATCATCTTTGTTTTGAGAAAGAGAGCGTTTAAAGTCATCCCTTAACAGAGTTATTTAGTAATGTGCCAATCATATTAATATATATTACACTGTGGTATTTGCCACACATATTTGTCAGTTTTGTTTTTAATCATGGCGTTCAGGAATAAATTTTGGCTTTGTTAAGTCGTTCAAAAGTCGATTTTTATCTAATTAGCCTCCCATTTGTTGTCGAAATCGACAATACATTAACTTTTAGTGACAAAATACATTGCTCATGCTGACCAACTGAATTGAATGTAACAGATATATCATGATAAAGGCTAATCTGTATATCTGTCTAGGTAATTAGACCAGACAGACCACGTGCCGTATAGCAGGCAATTTTTAGTTCGCCTCAACGAAGTTGTGGGGACTATTGGAGTACCCCCGGCGTCCTCGTCCGCGTCCGTGTCCGCATTGGGGTATTGGAGTACCCCCGGCGTCCTCGTCCGCGTCCGTGTCCGCATTTGGGTATATATCTTTGTAACTATGCAGGGTAGGGTCATCAAACTTTGCATGCAGGTGCATCTTGGGCTTTCTCACAGCCTCAAATAAAATTAGGTCTCTCTGATCTATTTTTTCCGCTCGAGTGGCTTTCATTCAAATTTACATCCAAGTTCATATCTCAGTAACTATACATAGTATGATCAACTAACTGTGCATGTGCATGCATCTCTGATGGTAGGTCAGCATCCTGGCAAAATCTTGTCATTTTGACCTACATTTTCCGCTTGAGTGACTTACATTCAAGTTTACGTCAGTAGTACCAAAATGAGAGTTCTGCCCCACTCATGCAAAATCCTGCATAAAAATCCCTACCTCGAGGGCAAAATGCAAACGGACGGCATTCCTATTGATCATAGGGTAAATACAAGAATTATGTCTTTCGTACAGGACACATTAAAGACAGGTGTGCCTACGTCCAAGATTGATATAAATAAAGATATGGCATCAGAAAGAAATAAGATGGATCAGTTCCAGGATTTCTTTCTGGAGAACGAAGAAGATTTGGAAGATAGTACCCCCACCCCCCAAAAGCAGCATCAGTGCTGCAATGCCCCCAACCGTGTGCAGATGGATGAGCACACCCAGCAGTGTCAAAATTGTGGGGCGGAGCAAGTCCATCGAATTGAGCAATCAGGGGAGCAGAAGACGACCTGCGGCTACCCACTCAATAGGAAGAAGGGGCAGTTCTGCAAGAGCAAGCCTGGGAAGGATGGTCTCTGCTGGAGACATAATAGGCAACCACGCGAGATTCCGTCGAGGGTAAGATGGTGGTCAAAGAGACCATGAAGACCCTCCGTCAAATAGCTAAGGATGCGGATCTGAGGGGAGTCAGTAGGAAAAGTAAGGAGGCCTTGGTGAAGCTCATCGAGGAGAAAACTACCCGTAAATTCATCCGTCAGGAAATCTTCATCAAGAAGCAGCTGAAAGCACTCGCCAAGAATCGTGGCCTCACCAAGTTCTCCCGCCTCAAGAGAGAGGATCTCATTCAGCTGGTCGAAGAAGATATCAGAAATGCCCCTGTTGAGGATGAGATCAGGGTCACCGATAGGTGTCAAGCGCTGAATGGTGTATTTGGCACGGTCGCCATTGAACCCGTAAAGTCGCATGACGTAACCACATATCTCAAAGTAAGTCGGAGCACGATTTTCACCACCATCTCAGATGCTCTCGCCAAAAAGAAGGGATTGAAGGTTCACTTAGTGCTCCTAGCAGAAATGGTAAAGACCAACCCCGCGACCGGAGAAAATATCTACATCACCCCTTAATTCCGATCAGCTCTTACTACCCTCACCCAATCATCCGAGCTCGAATTGAAGATTGCCTTCATGATGGAGAAGATCAAGGAAAATATGGCTAAGTACATGAGGGAAGGGAGCGGATGGACTTTCGGACACGTCGTGAAGCCATAAATCCACCTCAACCAATTTAAGCCTCTCAAGGGCAGATCCTTCATACCACTCCCACAGAAGCTGAATCAGAAGAAAGCCATCATCAATGTGAGGAATGAGGATGATCGTTGCGTCCAGTGGGCAGTTCTATCAGCGCTTCACAATACTGAGGTGGATAGTAAGCATACCAACCGAGTGACGCAGTACAAACCATGGGAGAAAGAGCTCAACTTCGACGGTATCAACTTTCCAGTCTCGCTCGAGACCATCAATAAATTCGAGGGGCAGAATCCCGTCATCAACGTTAACGTCTTTGGCTTCGATGGTGTAAAGAAGGGTGAAGATGGGGAAGAGGATATTCAGATCTATCCCCTCAGGATATCCAAGAATACGGGTCCCACTCACGTAGATCTCCTCTTCCTGACCCACGAAGACAAGCAGCATTACTGCTGGATCAAGAGCCTCTCTCGACTTCTGAACTCTCAGGTTACGAATCATAATGGGCAAGCTTGCAGTCAGAAGGATCCGGTCAGGATCGAGATGCCAGAAGAAGGGACCGCCATAGCCTTCTGCAATCACAAAAAGATGATGAGAACTCCATTCGCGATTTTCGCGGATTTCGAGTGCTTCATGGAGAAGCTCAGCACCTGCCAGCCGAATCCATCACACTCCTACACGAAGGACTACCAGCTTCAGCGACCATCAGGTTTCTGCTATTACGCTCATGGGGACTGCAAAGATCGGGTCATCTATTGCGGGGAGGATGCAGCCAAGAAATTCGTGGAGTGTATGGAGAAGGAAGTGAAGGCCATCGGTAAGCTATACAGGGAGAATAAGCCCATGGTGATGACCGATGAGGACAAGGAGAGCTTTGAAGAAAGCACGCACTGCCACGTTTGCGGGGATGAATTGGGATTGGATAAGGTTCGGGACCACGACCATCTTACTGGGAAATATCGTGGTGCAGCACACAACGAGTGCAATCTGGACTTCCAGCTCCCGAAGCACGTCCCCATCTTTTTCCACAACTTGAGTGGGTATGATTCCCACATCTTCGTCAAGGAGCTTGGATTCTCTGAGGGTAAGATCAACTGCATCCCCAATACCGATAAGAAGTATATCAGCTTTTCCAAGAAGGTGGGAGATCTAGAAATGAGATTCGTCGATTCGCTACGCTTCACGCTTAGCCCGCTGGATAAGCTTGCCAAGAATCTCACCCCCGACCAATTCAAGACCATGAAGGCGAGATTCGGCGATCGTCACGAGCTGATGATTCGGAAGGGAGTTTTTCCCTACGATTATATGGATGGGGAGGCTAAGCTGGAAGAGACTCAGCTTCCACCCAAGGAAGCCTTCTACCGCACACTTTCCAGGGAGGATATCACCGACGAAGACTACGCGCACGCTCAGAAGGTCTGGAAGGCTTTCGAATGCAAGACCCTACGAGATTATCACAATTTATACCTAGAAACCGACGTCTTGCTACTCACCGACATCTTCGAGAATTTCAGGGATATCTGCCAGACTCACTATGGGCTTGATCCTGCACACTACTACAGATCACCCGGATTGTCTTACGACGCTGCCCTCAAAACCAGTGGACAAACATTGGAGCTTCTCTCCGATCCGGACATGCTACTTATTTTCGAGAGGGGCACCAGAGGAGGGGTCGCCATGATGTCCCATCGCCACGCTCAGGCTAATAATCCCTACATGAGCACGTACGACGCCTCTCAACCCACCAAGCATCTAACCTACCTCGACGCCAATAATCTTTACGGATGGGCAATGTCGCAGCCTCTCCCCACAGAAGATTTCGAATGGGTGGAGCCTGAGGAGATCGATGAGATCTTGGAATATCCCGATGACTATGAATATGGGGCCATGGTGGAATGCGATCTCGAATATCCGAAGGATCTTCACGACGCCCACGACTACCCTCTTGCGCCTGAGAACGTGGAGATCAACAAAGTCCGCAAGCTGGTGCCTCATCTAGGCAAGCGTGAGAAATACGTCCTTCACTATCGAAATCTGAATATGTATCTGGAGAGGGGAATGAAGCTCACCAAAGTCCATTGGATCATCAGGTTCACACAATCCCCATGGCTCAAAAATATATCGACCTAAATACTGTTCTCCGCGCCAAGGCCAAGACCGACTCCGAGAAGGATTTCTTCAAGCTCATGAATAATTCGGTCTTCGGCAAGACCATGGAGAGTATCCGGAAGCGCGTAGACGTCAGGCTGGTCACCACCGAAAAGCAGGCCCTGAAGCTCGTGGCAAAGCCCAATTTCGATCGTCTAGTGATCTTCACCGAGAATCTAGCAGCCATCCATTTGAAGAAGACCAAGCTGAAATTCGATAAGCCAGTCTACCTAGGAGCCTGCATCTTGGATATTTCGAAGCTTCTCGTGTATGATTTCCACTATGGATTTATGAGGAAGATGTACGACGACAAGTCTCGACTTCTCTTCACCGACACAGACAGCTTGGCCTATGAGATCCAGACCGACGACTTCTACCAGGATATCGCTCCACACGTCCAGGAAAAATTCGATACGTCCAACTACCCAGACGATAAGAAAAAGAAGGGAAACGGGGAATGTGTCAAAGAGACAACGACCCTAAGGGGAGCAATAACAACTCAAAGCCACCATAAGATCTTCAATGAACGGTGAGGAAACCCCACATCCAACGGTAGGTCGGAGTTGGCCCCTAAATAAAAGAGTAATCAAGTTCAGCGAAATAAGCATCTTCCTAGACTCCGATAGACATAAAGTGAACTAACTAGAAAACAGACAAGACACACAAAGGCTTAATAAATTTCCTGACTTAGGACAGGCGCAAACCTGCTGCGGCGGGGTTAAACTAGTTTTATTGGGCCCAAACCTTCCCCCTATAGCCAATGTGATAAATAAAAAAACGATCGTAACAACAGCAAAATTCAGTTGGCAACAGGACTGAGTCAACTGTGAAAAATGAAACTGAAAGAACTAAATATACGGACATAAACATGAAATCACAAGAGACTACTAGCAGTTAACTGACATGCCAGCTCCAGACCCATTACCAACTGACAAATTAAGTTATGTACCCTCAGTATACAGCTTCCATCAAGATCCCTTCCTGTGAGGAGTTTAGCATAATGATTTCATGTATATACCGCAATACTGATTTTAGAAATTTAGAATGTGTTTAGTTAAAATGCAAAGACCCTATCAAAAAATCAATGTTAATACCAAAGAAGGCCATACGTAATGACTTGACGACAATACCGTAATTATAACCCTTATGAATTAGACGATTTAAAGGTTTTATAAGTTTGTTAGGCGAGTGTAAGTATTTTTTACTTTTATGTAAAACATTACCATAAAATAAGGGGTGTGAAATGCCAGCCTTGATAAGATGTTTACAGGTATGCCTCACCACTCAGCAAGAGATCCATCGTCCAATGAATATCCTCCGGAGCCATCTCCATCAGATCTACGCTGAGCAGATCAACCAGATCGCTCTCTCCGCCAAAGACGACAAGCGTCACATCCTCCCCGATGGCATCAGCACCCTTGCTCATGGACACTATCGAATCACCCATGATTAAGCCCCTCTGCACTTAGCAGGCTCTGACGGGTGCGGGTGCCCATCCAGACTGACCATACTTAGATAAATGAGCAACATACGAGTGCATGGCATCCTCCTCCCCCACCAGCCCCTCTCGAATCTAGATTTGGAGGAAGCTGCCAAGGCTCTGCATATCCCCCACTTCAGAGAGGTATTCATGCGCAATGCCTTACCAACCACCCCACACCCCATCGAATGTGGCATCCTGAATAACGACGATCGTGATGGTCCTGGCACGCACTGGACGTGCTGGCATAAGCATGGAGGACTCAAAGTCTACTTCGATCCCTATGGCCTACCGCCACCCAACGAGATCGTCGACTATCTGAGACCGGAGATTCGATATAATACCGATGAGCTTCAGCGTCGAGGTGACGTGGTCTGTGGACACTTTTGCTTGCACGCCTTGAAGCTTCTTTCGGAAGGTCGGACGCTCGAGGAGGTCATCTTCGACCTATAGATAAATGGATAAATTTGGATCTCACTCGAGGAAGCGCATGCCAGTATGGCGGATTCTTCAGGATCTCAATATGAGCGATCATGAGCATCACCAGTCTTGGATTACCGCGGGATAGCTCAGACGCCGTGACGAAGCGCTGGGTCACTCAGCAGCTAAAAGAAAGTATGAAAGACACTGACGAGCTAGATTCGGAAATGAAGCAGATGCAGATGACCATCAAGCGAATCCAAAGGGAGTACGACGCATCGATCAAAGACCTTACCAAAAAGCTGGTGACCAAAGTCGATAAGTCGGAGTGCGTCTCAACCAATGGTGGTTTGATGACTACGAATCTAGACATGCAGAAATATCGCGTGCTAAATCTCCCACTCCCCCAGACGGATAACTAGTCCATCACCAAAGCCGTCTACGAGCGCCTGCAGGCAGATCTAGACGCATTAAGGCTCTTCGTCGAGCTGAAACATGCGTAATTCAAGACTTTCTGGTCTCCCTTGATCGAGACCGGAAAGCCATCTGGGGATTATTGCCAGTCAGACTCTTTGACCCATGAATTAAAAGACTTAGGATATCCCAACCAATTCACGAAGATTTCCTGGAGAAGACGTCGATGATGCTCAAGAGGTATTTGAAGCCTCGATTATATCAGCTGCCCAGGTCTCGTCAATCCCACCCACCACCACGCGCCTCTTCTCGAATTTGCGTCTGACTGGCTTATGCAGCTCTTCGGCTAGATCATCCGACCAGCGCACTTTTTTTTTTCTTCACGCCCAGTCCAAATCGAGCCTTGGTGCCAATGATGGGTCTGACGATACTGCGATCCATACGCTCGCGAGGGGTGGGCTGCTGAATGCCATCCAGCTCCTTGAGCATGGTATTATCGCAGATGGAATTTCGGGCGGTCGTATCCTGATGCTGAGTATAGCAGAGATCGTGGTGATAGGAGGCCTTATCCACGCGATTGATGGGCATCGACCAAGGTTTGGGGTGCAATCTGCCTTCAGACGCTTATGAAGCTTGGTGCCAGATCCGGTGAAATCATGCCCTGGTAAATGCATCTCCACAGGCATGCGATTGAGCATCTTATTCCAGAGCCCAGTGCCTATAAATTGGGACTTCTGGGAGCCACAGACGACGCAGGTTCCGACCTTACGCAGCCTCCCATTGCTTGCCACCACCTCGCTCAAGCCTTTCGTCTCCGTCTTCTTCTTGCATTTCAAGCAATACATTCCCATTTTATAGATAAATGGACGTTGAAGACCTTACGTACGATGAGCCTACCACCATTAGTAGGCATAATCACATTATCTACTCCCGCAGCGATCCATCCGAGGTTTGATCATCGGAAAATCGGACTGTGGCAAGACGACGATGCTGAATTACCTCCTCTTGCGCGACGGATGGCTCGACTACGATCGACTCTACGTCTTCGGAAAATCGCTCCACCAGCCCATTTATCAGCTGCTGCAGCGAGCGCTGGGGAAAGGATTTTCGAAAGACGAAATCCGCGAGCTTCTTTCCATTAAGGATCGCTATCCGCACTCCTTGATCGATGTGGTGGACGTGATGAAGCCCCCGACCAAACCAAGTGGTATCGAGCCCTTCTTCTTCGAGCAGGTAACCGACGTGACCGATCCACGCGACCTCGACCCCTCTCGCAAGAATCTCATGGTCTTTGACGATTTGATGCTCAGCAAGCAGAGCAAGTGCGAAGACTACTGCGTGCGTGGGCGCCATAATAACGTCGATTGCTTCTACCTCTGCCAAAATTACTTCAAGCTCCCTCGGCAATCGATCCGGGAGAATGCCAACTTCATCTTACTCTTCGAGCAGGATGCCAAGAATCGCGATCATATTCGTCGGGACCATTGCAGCGATCTCACCCCAGCTCAATTCGATACCCTATGCAATCGCTCTTGGGCCAAGCCTCACGGATTCATGACCATCGATCTCACGAGCCCCAAGACGAATGGAAAGTATCGATGCAATCTGGATGAGTTCTATCGAGTATAAGATGAAGAATGATGGAGGATTTTTTTCTGGAGAATCAACGAGACTTGGATCGGGAATATGCCCCCAAGCCCCCACGACCACCCCTTGGTTGCAAGCACCAGTGGGAGAGAGTGCTTATTAACGATGAGATCCCAGGATATGACTGCAGCAGATGTGGTGCTGAAAGGTATGCTCATCGCTTCGACGATCGAGATTTCGAAAGAAGGTCCTATAATTCCCATTCCCGTCGACGACCATCGCTCGGACCCAAGTGCTGCATCAAGACGGTTCGAGGTCATCAATGCACGTACCCTTCCATATTACCAAGCGATAAATGCAAGAGGCATTCGAGACTATTTCCTAAGGCATGCTGCCAGTGTGGAGCTCCGATCGCTCGTGGTAAGGCTTTGGAATGTATCCAAGAGGAGGGAATATACGTGCCCAAATTTCCCACTTTCTGGTCGGGCGTAAAAGTCCGGATAGTGGGGGAGTATGATCATAAAATCGTGCATAGGATGGAAGTCTTCTGCTCCCCCAAATGCATCAACGCCCCATAGCGTTCGGTCCAACGCCTCCCAACGCCCTATAGCGTTCGATCCATCGCCTCTCAACGCCCTATAGCGTTCGTTCCAACGCCCTATAGCGTTGGATCCATCGCCTCCCAACGCCCTATAGCGTTCGATCCATCGCCTCTCAACGCCCTATAGCATTCGTTCCAACGCCCTATAGCGTTGGATCCAACGCCCTATAGCGTTCGTTCCAACGCCCTATAGCGTTCAATCAATCGCCTAGGGGCGTTCGTGATGCTATAAATAAAATGACGTTCGTCAAGATCACCGATCCTAAGCAGCGTGAGGCGCTTGCTAGGGACCTGCAGGAGACCAAGCGTAATATTCAGGCTAGTGATATGCAGCATCGCCTGGATAAGATCGGACTCAGTCGTGATCTTTCCAAGATATTCAAGCCCGTCGTCGAGACGCAACAAGGAGACCGCTTCCCAGATCACCAAATGGATTGATGATCTCACCCTACCCATGCCTGCCCTTCCTCCTGCTGCAGCCGATTACGTCGACGACGACCCACTACCCATCGGGCAAGCATTGACTACCAATCTCGGTCCGCGAGCCACCCATTTCCTTCAGCTCAGTATGACTCCCAAAGCAGATCATACCTTTGGATTGCGAGTGGAAGATGGTGCCATCACGATCGGGTGTGTCCCAGTCACTTTCGATGGTGACGATATCATCGTTGATGACGAGCGCTATAGAGGTACCTCTGGCCTATGGGAGCTCATGGTCATGAAGCATCCCGAAGATTTCGAGGTGAACGACCTGAATACGTATGTTGATATCCTACGAGCATCGAATGTCATGTATCAAGGTAATTCTGCAGTCTCGCAGACCCCCAAGCCTAGCAAAAGCAAGAAGTGGAAGGAGATCGTCTCGTACCTCTATAAGCAAGATAAGTATGGGAGTGGGGTCCAGACCGTCTTTCTTCCCAAATGCTTCGACCAGTTGCTGGATCGCCTCGATCTTTGCGCTGCTGCCTATAAGGCTGGGAATAATGGGGTGCGCAACGAAATCGTGGCCATTCTCGACGCCATGAGGAAAGCCAAGCATACCAGCAGGAAAGAGTACGAGACGCTGCATCGAAAGCTCCTCTAAATAAAATGCCTTTAGTAGTGAATCACGGATATCGTCGGAGATATGTAGTCGGTGGACGAGGATTATTCGATACCATAGCCAGTCTGGCTGGAAAAGTATTCACCTCTTCTGCTGCGAAGACGTTGGGAAGCAAGGCTGTGAGCGCTGCTTCTAATGCAGCCATCAAGGGATTGGAGAAAGGAGCGACGAAGGCAGTAGACCACGTCGTTCATCGAGTGACTCGCGATAAGCCCAAGAAGCCCCAAGCACCTCCCACCAAGACCAAGAGGACCCCTCAGCAGCAGGCCCACCTAAATAATCTCATCTCGGGTGGTGGTATCGCAACCATCAACGACTTCGTCCAGCGCTATAAATAAATATATATGATGGCTGATATGCTTACTATCACCGAAGGATTGACTTTCGACGAAAGCGTCCAGGAGTACGAATTCTTTGAATACCATCCCATCACTGGGACGCAGCTGAATAGGTCCGGTACTGAGATCCGCCTCAGCATCGAGTCGCAGGATCTTTTCCTTCATCCCTCGGAGAGCTATCTCTTGCTGGAAGGAAGGCTCCAGAACAATAATGCGATGATGTTCCTCTTCAAATCTATCAGCTACGAGCTTTCCGGGCAGACGATCGAGCATTTGAACGATCCAGGGGTCGCCACCACCATGATGGGCCTACTCACCTATCCAGACGATTTCTCCAAGTCCCAGGGCCTAAACCAGTTATGGGTGAAGGATACCTCTGCAGAGGCTGCTGCCGAGAATCTAGGATTTGCAGCGCGTAAGGCCTATGTCATCGCTAAGCCTGCCAATAAGGGAACCTTCTCCTTCACCATCCCCTTGAAGCATATCTTCGGCTTTGCCCAGGACTACGAAAAGCTGGTCTATGGATTCAAGCATGAGCTCACTCTCGTCCGCGCCTCGGATAATGACGCCATTTTCCGGGATGCTGCCAATATCAACGACCCTGGTAAGATCGTCATCAGCAATCTCTCATGGTTCATTCCCCACGTGATGCCTTCCGACGAGCAGAAGCTGAAGCTCTATAAGACCATCGAGAGCAAGGTGAAGCTAGATATTGGATTCCGCATGAGGCAGTGCGATTCGATTGGTGTCCCCGAAAGTCGTGAATTCAACTGGCGCCTTTCCACCCGAAGCAGCACCGAAAGAACCCGATGGGTGATCGTCGCCTTCCAGACCGATAAGAGTAACGATCAAGAAGCCAACCCCGCCATCTTCGATCATTGTCGCGTGAATGATATCTGGGTGACTTTGAATTCTCAGAGATGTCCTGCTGTGGGTCATCGTGCCTCCTTCACGAATCAGAAGGTCTCCAGGCTCTATAAGGAGGCTGCTGATTTCCGTTGTAAATTCTTCAACATGGATCATTTGGTGAGCAATCCAGGCATCACCCCTGCCGACTTTACGGATCTCCATCCCCTCTTCGTCTTCGACGTCTCTAAGCAGAGCGAGCGCCTCAAGAATTCGACGATCGACGTGTATATCAAGGTCAGATTCGATCAGAACGTCGCTGCCAATACCCAAGCCTACGCTTTGGTCATCTCCGATCGCATCCTCCAATTCGAGTCCGATGGTCAGAAGATGAGCGTTGTCTTCTAAAGCCGAGCTCTGCAGTAAAAAAATGGATAAAATTCATATTCAACTACTGTTTGCCATCCGACCTGCCGAAGTCTTCTCCATCCTGGTGAAAGCTAAAAACCTTCAGAAGCGCTATGACGGTCTGGAAGATTGGAAGCAGAGACTGGTATCCGCTTTCTACGTCGCCACCTGTAAATAAATGGACGATTCACTTTTGCGAAAAATCGCCACCAATACCAAACCTAAGCATGGGTTCTCCTTCATCGTCTCTGGGGATGATAGTCAGATCCTGACCCGCTTCAACCCAACCCTCCGACTGCGCGAGGAGAAATCTTACGAGATGGCCGTCGTGAATCTGGAGACGTACTACTCCATCCCCAATATCCATGCTGGAAATAATTCCTTCCGCTATTCCCCAGACGAAGGTGCCCACTGGTTTCCAATCACCCTGAGCACTGGCTCCTATGGAATCGACGATATCAATGATGAGATCCAGCGACAAATGAAGCTCAGCAAGCAAAAGGCTAAGATCCTTCTCGATGCCAATCGCGCGACTCTGAGATCAACGCTCACCCTCGCCAGAAGCTATCAAGTGGATTTGGATGTGCCCAATAGCCTGAATACAGTGCTTGGATTCGATCCCCGAACGTATACCTATGACCGACGCACGAATGGATACGTAGAGGGTGAGCATATCGTCGATATCATCAGCATCAATAGCATCCTCGTGAATAGTGATATCATTCAAGGCAGCTACGTCAATGGCACCCAGCAGTCCACCATCTATAGTTTCTTTCCTGGGGTCGATCCAGGCATCTAATCTACTTACCCGTGACCCTGAAGACCATCAATCAGATGCATACCTACCTGACCGATCAAGACGGTCGCCCCATTGATCTGCGAGGGGAGCATCTCACCATCCGCTTTCATCTGCGTGAGGTATAAATAAATGGATTATCAAGAGTATGGTCTCAACTTGACGAAGGGTCAGGCAGAGAAGATCCAGCGTGCAGCAAAGAAGGGTTGCCCCGTGAGCGTCCTATTGCAGCATGCCAACCTATCTGGTGGGCAAAAGATGTTCCTCACTCAACGACAGATCCAGCGCATCACCAAGCTTTTGCAAAGTGGTAAGGGTGGTATGGTCTTGGAGATGAGCCCGAAGCAGGTGAGGTATAACGTAAAGGAAGGTGGATTTCTCCCCATGCTTGCAGGTCTCGCCTCTGCTGCGCTACCTATGCTAGCCAAAACCGTGCTGCCTGCTTTGGGTGTGGGTGCCTTGAGCGGTTTGGGTAGTGCAGCCATCCAAAAGGCTGTGGGATCTGGATTATATCTCAAGAAGGGTGGAAAAGTATGCTGTGTGAAACCCCAGGGTCGTGGTCTGCATCTCAGCCCAAGTACTTTGCCACGTACGGTGATGGATTGTACTTGAAGAGTGGAAGTCGGCTCTACGATGGTAGTGGATTGATTCTTGGCCCCAATAGCCCCTTCAAGAGTATCCCCCTGCTAGGCATGCTTCTCTAGGACCCTTAGATAAATGGTTGATGAAGTAGATGGTAGACTCGAGGATTTCCTTGATTCCGATGTTCAGAAATATGCCCGCATGCTTCGCAACTATAAGCGACTGGATAAGGTGGTCTCCACTATCCAAGCTGCAGCCTCCATCAGCAGTCTATTGCTTACCAGTGGCACCATGGGGTCGGCTTTGACCGGGATCGGTGCTGTGGCCTCCCTCCCCCTTGGATCCCTCGCTTGTCTGAGTGCGACAACCACCCTAGTGCTCTCGCTGATCGCCAAGCGAATCGTTAAGAAGAAGAAGAAGCATCGCGATACTCTCCGCTTGGCTAGATTTTATCAGTCTCAGCTCCCGGTTGAAGATGGTGCGCCTGCCGTCTGTCTGAAAAATTATTACAATGAGAAGGATCAGCTGCGTCAACCTTCTGTCCCCATTAGTGAAGAATTGAATGCGCATGCGCCGTAGGGAGGGTTCTTCCATTCGCGCCTCGCTCGGCTACGCCTCGCTGCCCGCTCATTCCCGAACCCTCCAGATCAAAAAAAATTTCCCAATCCGTTTTGGATTGGGAAATTTTGCGTCCTTACCCCCCTAGCCCCTCTGGTATTTTTTTTACCTCCTCACCAGATCGTAGGAGATGTATTGTCGATTGGATTTCTTGCTAAGCTTGTATCCGGTGGTCCGAACGTAAGCTCCTTGCAAGGGACCCTTTTCTTTGTTGAGCGTGGGGCAGGCCCATACTCTGGTGATTTCTCCTTCTCGATTTTTCAGAGTGAGAATCCTGCTTTTGCTGAATTTTCCTTCCACTTCTACCACCTCCAAGATCTTATAGATCACTCCAGTAGGTAAATCCTTCCAAGTGGTGGATTCCTGATTCTGATCCTTCACCCCTTCCTGGAAGGCATCTTCGCTGATAAAGTCATCATCTTGGGAGATTTCGACGAAAGACATAATTCTTGTATTTACCCTATGATCAATAGGAATGCCATTCGTTTGCATTTTGCCCTCGAGGTAGGGATTTTTATGCAGGATTTTGCATGAGTGGGGCAGAACTCTCATTTTCCTACTACTTACGTCCGAGTTCAGATCTCGGTCGCTGTAAATGGTAAGATCATCTAACCTTGCACATGCATGCATCGCTGATGATAGGTCAGCATCCAGACAAAATTAGGTCACTTTGACCTATATTTTCCGCTAAAGTGACTTACATTCAAGTAAACGTCCGAGTTCAGATCTCGGTCACTGTACATGGTAGGATCATCAAACCTTGCAAATGCATGCATCTCTGATGGTAGGTCAGCATCCTGGCAAAGTAAGTGTGAGAATAAGGTCACTTAGACCTATATTTTCCGCTTGACTGACTTTCATTCAAGTTTACCTCCGAGTTCAGATCTCGATCACTGTACATGGTACAATTATCTAACCTTGCCCATGCATACATCTTTGATGGTAGGTCAGCATCCTAGCAGAATTAGGTCACTTTGACTTACATTTTCCGCTTGACTGACTAACATTCAAGTTAAAGGGACGAATTCAGATCTCGGTCACCGTACACAGCAGAATCCATACCTTTGCACACGCATGCATCTCTGATGGTAGGTCAGCATCCAGGCAAAATTAGGTCACTCTGACCTACATTTTCCGCTTGACTGACTTACATTCGAGTTTACATCCGAGTTGATATCTCAGTCACTGTACATGGTATGATCATCTAACCTTGCACATGCATGCATCTCTGATGGTAGGCCAACATCCAGGCAAAATTGGATCACTTTGACCTACATTTTTCGCTTTAGTGACTTATTCAAGTTCATGTCAGGGATCAGATCTCAGGTACTGTACATGGTAGGATCATCTTGCATGTGCATGTGCATGCATCTACTGTGATGGTAGCTCAGCATTTAGACAAAGTAAGGTCACTTAAGCCTATATTTTACGCATGAATGACTTACATTAATGTATACATCCGAGTTCATAGCTCAGTAACTGTACATTTTTGGCTCAGGTAACCTTGCATATGCATGCAATTTTAATAGTATCCAGGCAAAATTTGGTTGCTGCGACAAAGTGCCATAACGAGGCGAACTTTGTAATCAATGATTGCCTAGTATGTTTCTCATTTTCGCAGCATTCGCAAAGTTAATGAAAGCGAAAAAATAAAATTTAAACGCCATTTATTTCTTAACACGTCTATTCTTTAAACAATTCTCGATTTGCGAAAACTGACGACTGTTACAATTAAATACTCCTCCTTAAAGAATGAATCAATAAATTGTGGAACCGCAAAAATTACCTGATATGCGGTATATCGTCCCTATCTTCGAAACAGAGTTTCAGAGCTCTTTCTGTATCAAATTATAAACACTGTCACGCCGTTATCTCCATATTGGATAAACAACACCCTTTTCACTGTGAGGTCGTATGCATTGTGACGTTTTTCACACTGTAGCGTCATACACAATCAGACATTATGCAAGTTATATCTCCTACAGCTGCACAGATGTGATGCGTATGCCGAAATAGTGGTCATGGTTGAGCCCATAGTGCACGATCCGTAGAGGAGTGCACTATGTGTATTTAGTCCTTACCACTATTTTGGCATAGTCATTGCTAAACACAATGTTATTATCATTATTATGCTGACTGTGTCATTAATTTTCACCTTTTTATTGAAGTCCACAAGTTGGTAATTGTTGTGTTTTTCATTAAGTCAATGTCAATTTAAATTCCTATTTTTCAATTTTTCAAATAGTTGCATAATGTCAAGGGAATTTAAACAAAAAAAAATTATGGAGGATCCCAAAAACTCGTTTATTTCATGATATAAAATGAAGAGATAACATGAATGGTCACAAGTGGGGTTAAAAGTTTATTCCATCAGAAATATTAAGGTTGATTTCTGTAGCAGTAGCTCCCTACAAGTATGATTTTCATCACTATGTGATTGACAATACTGTAGCTCCGCCTTCCAAGTCACGTGACAGGCATAGTACATGCCAAAATATGCCAAAATAGTAGATAAGACTCTATCAATGCAGTTTCGTACAGGAAGCATATAATATGACGTAAGAAGAGCTTTGTACGGAGATTGATATCACCCCCTATGAATATCATACAAAAAGTTGATTATTTTCATATTGAATCATTCTGTGGTAGTATTCTTCAATAAACATAAGGACTTACTTTTTGTTGTCTGTTGCCTTATTTGAAGTTAATGAAAAAGAGTAATCATTATCATAATAATATGTTAGAAAATGAAATCCAAATATTTGAAAAAAAAAATATTTATAATAACACCAATCAGACGCAAATGGGGTCTGTATGTTTTAAGTATAACTTGATGTTGTATTTTTACCCCAAAAACGACGTTTCAAATGAATTTGAACGTCCTAATTCTCAAGCGTCATGTTTTGGCGGGAAACTATTTCAAATTTTATTCTTATCGTGAATTCTCTGAGGTTACATGACGAGACTTGTAGATCCTTTTGAAGCAGCAAATAAGACCTTTTTCAACTGCTAAAATCAATAGGACATGTTATTCCATTGAATGCCAAAAATTTCATAGTAGTCATCAAACACCACAACATACACATATCTGATACTCGAAAATAGGATTTCATTCTGATACGGACAGTTTGAGTGTGTGTTATTTCCTGCCTGGAAAAGCAGAGAAATTTAAGCTCCATCGGCCTCCAATTAAAAAAACATCAATGTAGTGTACTTTTTATCTATAAGGTTTATTTGATATTGATATCACACACATGTATTACAACTCTTGACATGAAATGTGTAATTTTTAACTCGTCCAGCTATTGTCGTATCTAAATAAATATCCAAATTTCATCTTTGAAATTAACTGTTCTGAGAGCAATTCATGGTTCGAAAGGTGATAAAACTAAATCATATACAAACACTGAAGGCGAAAAGACATTCTACTGCTGCATGACAGAGAACAGTTCCATAAACAAGAATCGCTCAAAACCTGCAACGGTCAACTACACCATGGCTGATATGGAACTGAAAAAAAAAACTTAAAAATTAAAGGTTCCAATTATCTAGTATGTAAATAAACCTCATAGTTACAAATGTATATTGCCCAATGTTTCCTGCTGCCGGTCATCTTGAATCAGATTCCAGCTTACTGGACTCAATTTTAAAAGTGCTTAACTAAGGAATAGATCTTCGGATGTGTTTTCCAGTGGGGTCGAAGTTTTACCTAAAGTGTCCCTATTGGCGGCCATCTTGGATTAAGTATGGACTTGCCTGATAATTGTTGTAAAATGTACAAGCAACGGACAATCTCGATCAAGTTCGGTTTCAATTTGCGTCATGACTTTAGAGGTGAAGATCGATGAATGTTTCCTTATAGTCAAGAGTAAAACTAATGATTCATGCTGGCGGATCTGGTGCAGACTTTTTTCTAAGGATGCCAACTAAGGAAAATTGTGACAAAGTATGGTTCTGATTCTGCATGTAGTCTAAGAAAAGATCTTTGAATGCATTTTCCAAAAGGGTCCAAAGTTAGACTAAGTTCCCTGCTGGAAGCCGTCTGGGATGAGACATAGACCTGACGGGCAATTTTTCTTAAAGCCGGGGGAAAAAAATGCCTATTATGCAAAACAAAAAAATGTTGTAATTGGCCAGGTAACTTTGGAGAAAAGGTGTGAATGTGTTTTTCAATAAAATGTAAAACTGTGTTCCCCGCCATGTTGAACAATTTTGTCATTTTACATTGACCGCTATCTGTTACATTTTTAATGAAAAAAATAAAGAATATACAAAAATCACAGAAAAACTTCAATTACCATAGAATTGATTATCTGATGTTCATACAATTCTCAGTTGAGGTAGGTCTTGTCCTGTCCGTTATTTTTGCTTCTTCTAATTTAAACTGTTACTGCATTTGAATGGATTGATTGCTGCATTTTAATTGATTGATTGATTGATCATCGATTTTTTATATAAATTTAAATTTAGATACACTGGTAATGACAATCCCAAATTTAGTAAAAATTGGTACCTGCTGTTCCTGATAGTTAAACAACATTAAAGACGGACAGCCGAAGACCACAAAACGATTCTATAGCTAACATGGCTTTTGGTCGATGTCTTTGCTGGTGGACTGTTAATCCCCGAAAGTATTCATCAGCCCAGTAGTCAGTACTTCGGTGCTGACCGAAATTCGATTCTGTTTGGAACATTACAATATTTAAATTTTTATTAATTTTGTTCAAAACTAAGGAGTATCTCCCCCATGGAAAGCTCTTTTCTCAGCTGATTTTGGCTTAACATCTAGATCATATTGATTATGTGTTCTCTATCAGTTTTTAAATATTTTTGATTTTATGGCCTTTCAAACTGAACTGATGAGGCACAAGTTGTCGAAATGCGCATATGCAGAATCTAAATTCACTGTAACTTGGGTATTTAGATATTTGAGCAAACAAGAGAATGGAAGTAGTCAAATTCAGGGACAAAACAAAGTTGTGGTTTTAGAAAAAAAACATTTATTGTTTTAGTAAATTACATTTTTTTTTCGTCAACTGCCACTGTCTCCTGGATACCTTTGTTGTTTAGTCGGTCGTGACATCCTTGCTTTGCCCCTATTTTAATAAGATATTGTTTGCCTTGTTTTGTTTTGTTTTGGGTTTTTTTTTGTTATTTTTTTATTGTCTTTTCATATACTCGATCAGTGCGTACTATCTATTCAAGAGTATATAATTGTTTTGGGGTCCAGATAACAATGTCATGGCGTAAGAAATAGTTCGGTATTTGGCGACTTTTTATCAGTTTAACTCACCCTAGATCAATTATCTGATTACACATAATTTAAGAGGTGTATTTTTACTAATGATTTGAAGCGATTTGTTCATGTTTTGATAGTTAATACTACAAATATTAATACAGTTTCCTCAGTATCAGGCAGACATATTATTGATTGTCTATTGATCGTTATGTAGTAGAGTTATCTTTCTTTAAATTCTGTGTTTTTAAAATCGACCAATAATTATCATATTTGCGATTACATCATATTTATTTTAATACTTGATCTAATTAAAAAGTATAAAATTAATGTTCATTAAATAGAATAATATATAGATATGATGGTCTTTAAATTCTGAATTTTGTTAATTTAAATTTCTTTTTTAGAATTTACATGGAAATATTTATTTTGGTATATATTAAATGTTTTAATTAGTGGAAATACAATTTACTCTCAGGCTACTGAAAAGGATAGGGTTATCAACAGAGACTATACTACCTGTACATACTCCAGAGGAGTCTGTAAGTACATTCTAAATTGGTTCCAAACACAAATAGATATTGAAAAAATTATAGTCTGTTGTCAGAAAGTAGAAGATGACTATTTAATGACATGTAAGGATTTAGATTCTAGAGATGCTCTCCTTATGGAGTTTAAACAATTTTCCTTTAGAGGTCATGAGTATCAGATGAAAAAAGCAACACCTTTGAACTATCAAACTAAAAGCAATCTTATAGATGTTTTTATATATGGCTTACCTTATGAGGTTAAACCTCTATATGTATATCAGAAATTGAATAAATATGGCACTGTCATGGAGGTGGTATCACCCAAGTTTAGAGGGTTCCCTACAATTCAGTCGGTAGTAAGGATTGCAAAAATTAGAAATCTAAGAAACCCAATACCGAGGAAAGTTTATATAAGGGGACAGCTTGTGACCATTAAATATGATGGCCAACCAACTGGCCGTAAGTGCTTTAAGTGTGACGGCTATGGCCACCTAGCCAAAGACTGCCCCTTAAATGAAACTGAAACAAGCACAACAATAAAGTGCTATCGTTGTGGCGAGTTTGGCCACACGTCAAAAGACTGTATGGAAGAATACAGACCAGCGTGGGGAACAAACAAGTACCGGTAGTTCGACTGCTACGCTCGATAACACGATCACCGAGACTTTAGAAGCGTGCTCTCAAGAAAATGACGAAGTAGCAAATATACCTGACGAAACGCGACCAAAGTGTGCAGAAAGCAGTTTGGATACCCTCGGCTTTCCGGAGACCTTGTCTCCGGGAAACGAGAACCAAACTGTACCCGACAACACCGTAAATGTAAATGTAAACGCACCGTCTCAAGAAGAAGGTAAAGAAGAAGCTGAAGATAACGTAGGGCTAAAAGAAAATGAAAATGAACAAGTAAGTAAAATAGAAAATAGAAAAACTGATATTGAAGAAGGGGAGATTGTGGATGTAGAAAGTATAGATAGTAGTTTTCAAGGAGTAGCGGAAATGTTTAACGGCGCCTTAGTGGCACAAGAGAATATAAACGATGGAAAAATTGATGAAAATAATTAAAATAAAGATGAGTCAGAAAGGAAAAGGAAAAAAAATACAAAACATAAACATGAGATAACCGATTTTATAAAGAAAAATAAAACAAGCGTTGGGAAAAAACAAAAAAAAAGAGGAAAAATCGCACCAGTTTGGGTACTAGTAGTGACTCACAAGTGTCCAAACAACAGAAGACATAATTAGAACCCCACCTCTTACTAACCTCACAATGGATTTTAAAATGAAATTTGTATTTCCTCTATTTTTTCTTAGCATGAACATGAAAATTACTACTTTGAATGTACGTATGGGATTGAACAAAAAATTGAAAATATTATAGATAAATTTAGTACAGCTGATGTAATTTGTCTACAAGAAACTGGTTCAAATATAGAAATAGAAAAATTTAAAGAAAAATATGTTGATTTTAATTTCTACAAATCAACTACAAATACTTGTAGAAATGCAGGAGTAATAACTATTATAAATAAAAATGTTAAAGAAGTAGAAGTATACAATACCCCCGAATTACTGAAAGGACGTATGTTGTATACAGGTTTAAGATGCGAAAAAATAAATTTCCATTTTATAAATATTTACGGAGTAGCAAGTAATCAAGCAGAACAACTATGTTTTTATACAAGATTATTAAATTATGTTCAGAACTTGGGAATAACAGGTGATAAAAAATTTTGTCTTTTAGGAGATTTTAATATGATAGAAAATACAATGGACAACAAAGAGATATATGTGCACTAAATCAAAGATTATGTGAATTAATTTTAGAAATTAAAACATTACTTCGCATTGAAGACACCTACCGAAAGTAGTATATATGGGAAAAAATCTGCGGTTTCAAAAAAAAAGAAAACGTTTTTTTTTGAAACCGCAGATTTTTTTCCCATATTAACTATTACCTACGGGACTATAGAAAAAAAACAAACATGTAAGATTTGTTATTCACTTCAGTTGAGACGGGTAAAACGGGCTAGATTTTTAATCAGGTCTTAGTTCACTCACATTTTTTACGTTGCTTGCGGTTTAAGCATCTCATAAGTAAAACAAAAAATCTTATAGGTTAAAGTTAATTAGGACTTGGTACATAACACGGGTTATACATAACACTGACGTGTATCTCTGGTTCTATACTTTTGTTTCCTATATGTTTCTAGTCAGTCTGACAGGTCGTGACCAGTTACTCTCTCTATAACGAATATATTGCTAAAAGGATAATATAAATATACGATTTCCTTTTGAATATCAAGTATTTCGTAAAAACGATACACCTTTGTTTTTATTTTTCTTAGATTGGTCAAATCATATGCAAGCATTTTTTTTACCTGATTTTTATTATAAAAGTCAAACATTATTACTTACCACAACGGTAATGCACCCTCCTACCTGAAATACACTCATGGTTTTTTTATCTAATAAATATTCGGGTTATAAAAAATGACAACGATTCCCGTATATTTGTCAGAAAAGTCTAATACGAACAATTTTAGAACAATACAAGGAGCAAAAAATATGCCGAGTGATTTTTTCCGTTTACTCATCGTGGGGCCAAGTGGGTCTGGTAAAACAAATTTGCTAATGCACCTTTTATTTAAACCCTTATTGTATTACGACAAAATTATTCTTTACGCAAAGAACTTAGAACAACATTACTATAAGGAACTAATTCGAAGATTCGAGGAAATAGCGGAAAAACTAGGTGTGTCTCTGGAAGATTTATTACAACTATCTAATGATAAATTTGAAGACATCGACCGCGAGGACGAAGTATCTGACGGCAGTGCCGGTGACAAACAAAAAATCGTAATTTTTGACGACTATATTTGTTCACAACAAGATCAATCTTCTATTGTGAAATACTTTATAGGCGGAAGGCACAAGAAAATGAGCGTAATTTATTTGAGTCAGTCCTATTTTTGGATACCCAAAGACTGTCGTCTGAATTGTAATTTCTACGTAGTGTATAATTTTCCGAGTAAAAAGGAGAGAGATCTTATATCTTCAGAACTTCAGGTCTCAAAAAAATACGCGTGTTTTAACTACTAAAAATTAATATTCTTTTTTGTATCTTAGCTTACCAGACAAGAAAATATTTCATTGTTTTGATCGGGAAATACAATCTTAACTTGTTAAAATCTATTTAATCTCCTTTTTGTACCCCTAATAGGTAATCGATACACCTCAGTGAGAATTTCGCAATGCGACAAAATCAATACGACTTCAAGCTGTTGCCAAGTTATCAAGTAAATTTCCATTCATATCTACAACGTACATCGTTAGCTAAACAACGAGGTAAGTTATATTTCATATATTTTTTTGTATTTGTGTTTACCATTAAGTGGTATAATTTGTTTTTAATATAATGCATGAACTAAATTTTTTACGGTATGTTATTTCAGATTTGTTACAATGAACAAAACAGAATTTTCTGAGATGAAAACCCAGTGGGAGATGTTAAAAACAGCACTTACTCAACCATCACCTGACGGACAGATAATTATGACCCACGTTCACACGATTTCGAAGATTTTAGAACAAGCCGAAACTAAAAACAGTACAAAAAAACCGTTATCAGAGGAAAAAGAAAAGAAAATGAAAAAAATGGATAGTTACAATACAAACAGTGATATTATTAATCAGGATATAAAAAAGAGCAACCGGGAAGAATGTTTGCAAGCTCTGAATATTCTCGAAAGAAATGTAAAAACTGCTAATCGCGCCGCACTTTTTTATTACGCCGAGGAAGGATATGTTTTATTCCATTTGCGCAGGTTAGACAGAAATTATATTCAGTTTTTAGACCACGCTGGACTAAACTTTTCTCGGAGTTACTGCTCTTCTTTAATTTTCTTTTAGAAACTTGTGGAGGAATTTCCCGGACTTGCAAAATGCACTTGTTCTTTCAGGGACGTAAGAAGTAATTTTAGTTTAGTTGAAAAAATTTGCAATGACTTAAAAAATGAAGGTTTTTGGTTGCTGTCTATTTTGTTCTATTAATAAAGATTTATCATTTTTCTGTTTTGATAATTGTTGTATGACAAATTTACCTTTTGCTTATGTCTATTTTTATGTTTACGTCACAGGTTTATGTGGACTGTCTATCGTATGGTAGACATTGTGTATACGTCATGGATTTATGTGGACTGTCTACCGCATGCTAGACAAAGCACATAAACCTCATACGTCATGGATTTCTGTGGACTGTCTACCGCATGCTAGACAAAGCACATAAACATTTAACGTATACACATTGCATATACGTCATGGATTTATGTGGACTGTCTAGCATCGCAGTACAGTTACGGCCACCCGGTCATAACTTTTGTTTTGGAATTCGGTGATTGCATTTGCAATCTCGGAAAACCCCTGTGTCACGTGACATGCAATGGCGCGTCTGCTAAAAGTCGTCGAATTCTTTTATATTGCAAGGAAATGTGGGTATGAAAAATAGTATTTTATTCAGTATATGATGCATATGTTCCAGCTTCATGAATCTTGTATTTTGTGCAAGACATTTTAACATAGGAATGGTGAGATAGCTTGATAGAAAAGTTCAAGCAGGCAGCCTAAAAATAGAAAATCAGTCTCACCGAGAAGCTGTAGACGACCATGTGACATACATACAGAAGTAGGTGCGTAATCAATTTATTGGAGTGAAAATGTGGCGATCACAGGTATGTAACGGATCCATCAAAGTATTTATCAGTATTTCCGATTAACTTATGATTGTGTGCGACTGAATAACCCTCATCTGTTTGCTGTCAATCGATTTTACTAGAGTAAAATCTGGTTTGGAGGTAACTACTGGCCCGCATGGGGCACAGGAGTCGGAAATTTTATCAATAAGTCATTTAAAGTTGAAATATGAAGCCCCACTCATTGAAGTTTCACGAACGTAGTGCACTCACCCCGCAAAAATGGTTTTCCAAAATCCAGGGCCAGGGGACATTTATACTGACTAACTGAGCACATGCCCCCTGATCCAGGTAATAGAGCATAGATATGTTGTTCATGTAGACCAAATTATCAGTGTTGTAAAGCTACTTTTATCTTCCTATTCTGACTCGCAGTCATCCTCTGTACTCAATAAAATGCTAACAGGATATTATATGAACTGTACGACATTTTGCAGACACGTACAGACAAATCCACTTGCTGGACATTCAGTCAATCAAGTAAGGAGAAGCTGCCAGACCGAAGATAAATTTACAGGACCTACAGTTCTATTGCATAAAGGAAATGTCAATTTTTTACCTGACATTCGGTCCTGTACAATTTTAGCCAGATCGACTCGAGTTTGACCGACTTAAGTTTTACAGACTCAAGTTTTGTCCATCACGCTATTTTCGATATGTCTGTACGCAATGTGTCAACGTATATTTCTTCCCCATAACAAAAATTACTTTGGAACATATATATTATAAACATTGTCATAATATTTCTTTCTTTTGGAACAATTGTTATATAAGGTTTATTCCGTTAGGAACAAATAATATTTGTTCCTTTGGAACAAATATTCTATGATACTTTATCCTTTGGAACAAATACTTTGAGGAACAAATAGCACATGACAAGTGACGAGAAATATTAGTACGTATAAATTAATAAAAGCCTAAACAAAATACCACAATTACATACAGGCCTGCCAACCTTCCCGCTTTCTGTTTTTTTGTCCCCCGTGGCACCGCGAGGCTGGGACATAGTAATGGTCTGCGTCCATGTGTCCGTCCGTCCGTCTGTCACACTTTTTTGTTTTTTTAGGGAAAACCCCCATGGATCGAGGCTCCAAAAATCAAAAGTTGAAATTCTAAATAAAAGACTCATGAATAAACAAATAAGGAAGAGTTGAATGTTATGATGAAACACGTTGAATTTCAAACAACAGAAGCTTACCATAAGATCCCTATAGCCAAGTTATTTATAAGGAGTTTCCTTCTTTGACATGTAGCAAATCCCATATGGTGCTTTTCATTTTTGGCAGGCATGTGTAACAGAGGATTTTTTCCGGCAGTGTATTATTTCCTTTTGGATAAAATGCACAAGGGTGGAATATCCATAACATTTATTTAAGCAATCACAATGGAGTACTGACCGTGACGGAATAAACACCAAGGTAGAAATACAATAGGTTGTTTTTATATCTGGACATTCTGCATGCCGGAAAGAAAGTACGCTTACACATGTACATACAATGCAGATTGTTCTAAATAATAAAATTTTGTGGTATTATTTTGGTAGTAATACATATACAATATATGTAGATAGAAGAAAATATAAAATTTATTTGACGACATTTAGAAATGGGTAGAAATGCAATGTTTACCAAAAATTTCTTGCCTGTTTTGCAGCGAGTACAAATAAATTTTACATCATATATTCCTGACAGTTCACATATGTTGTTTTTATCCTGCAATAATTTTAAAGTTCACCTAATTTAAAATTTGTTTTCTTTGTGAAGCAGTACTTGGAAGAAATTAAACAACTTCTGCCATTTATGTGAAATCATACTAGGAGAATTGGGACTATGATGTCTAAGTATTGAGATTTTTAGACCAGTTGCACTGTCTTTGTTCAAAATCGAGGACCCGAGTTACCAACCTACCCTATGTATACAAAAAAATATTGCCTAGGTAATTCCACGGTTGTATTTGCCTAGGTAATTCCACCATTGCAAGATAATAAGAAAATTTATGTTATCTTTATCACAAATCGATGAGATCATTATTATAGTCTATACAAAAGATGCGATCCTGATAAAAAAATAATTACCATAATAAAATCAATAATGTTACAGTAATAATGATTTTTGTAACAATTGAATACCTTGCTTGACTATAATGATGATCTCATCAATTCGCACTTGGCGATAGTGTTTATATAGTGTACATTTCTAATTTCTGTTAATCTTATTCATCATGTTCATACAAGAAATTAAAAATGCACCAGAAGCCAGAGGCTGATGGCATGAACAAAAATGTAAATACATTACACAAAAAGAGAAGACAAATTACAATAAAGCTAAACTTAGAGAAGACAAATTACAATAAAGCTAAACTTATGCAGTCTTGGAGTCCACTTTACCCAGTATTTATGACCTTTTATACGACCACAAAAAATTTGAGGTCGTATAATGGTATGGCGCTGTTGTCGTTGTCGTCGTCGTCTGTAGACACTTTTGTTTTTGGGCAATAAATTAAGTTCCAGTAGACCAATCTTATGAAATTTTACCACAGTGTTCCTTGGTACAAAAGGAAGGCTGGGGTGGGTTTTGGTCATTTTGGCCCCTCCCGTTTTCAAAAAAGAGGCCAAAAAGGGCAAAATTGAGTGGTTTCACATAATCGGCTCTGGAATATTTATTATTTATTTTATTTTGATGGGGTTTCTTTCAGTGTGTTCCTAATTAAATTTTCTTTCAGGAGTAAGTCATCGGATTTTACGTGGCATGTACCGTTCACGAGATAAATGGGGCCCAAAAGGGGCAATTTTCAAGAATTTTATTTTTTAAAATTTTAGTCCAATTTTCATGCAATTTTTTTGAATGGATTCTTTTTGAAAATAAGCATAAGAGTTGCACTATCAGATTTTTGACAACTTGTTTGTTTGCCGAGCTATTAGGGGCCGAATGGTGACAAACCTGCAAATTTGCAGGTTACCTAAAATTTTTATTTTTCATCAGATTTCAATGGGTTTTTTTCTGAGGATTCCTCTTGATAAGCTTTCAGTAGTATATCAACCAATTTGGCCTACTTCTTTCTGTTTTTGAGCTACAAGGGGTCAAAGGGGCCAAAATTGCAATTTTTTAAAATATTTTTCATCAGATTTCATTTGATTTTTTTGTTTGTTTTGGAGTTCTCTTGTTGTAAGCTTAAGCTTTTGTTAGAATGTCAAAAGATAGCTCTTACCATTTTCTTAGTATAAGGGGTCAAAGTGGCTGGAATTGCAATGTTCAAAATACATAAAAATCTTTTAATTTTTTATGGGATTTTCATGGGGTTCCTTTCTTCGCATCCTCTTATGGTATAGTTAAATTAGTATATTGACAAATTTGACATACCTCTTACAATTTCCGATATATATATAAGGAATTATAAGGGCTAATTTTTATTTTCCTTAGTTTGTGTACAGCTAATAACTGGGTCAAGCTCTTTATTGTGTCAATTTAATTACTGTATCAAGCTTTTTACTGTGTCCTCATTCATTTTGTATTACACTTATTCAAATTTCAGTGTTCGACATGCTGCGGTCGTATCATGCTGCGAAGTGGAAGGGGCATAAAGATTTACCCTTGTCCGTACGTCTGTACGCCCCGATGTTAAGTTTTGCGTTTAGGTCCATATATTGGCAACCTCTTGTGGTATTTTGAAAATATTACGTCAGTACATGCGCCTTTATTAGTACTAACAGATTCACCAACAATTAGGGATCCATGACCTACATTTTATGCTTGAGTGACTTTGGTTTAATTTTGCGTTAAGTCCATTTCTCAACAACTACGCATTATAACAATATGATGTTTCATCAAATTAATTGCCTTGATGAGTACTACCAAAAATATTGACAGTAAGTTGGCTTTGACCTATATTTTACGCTTGAGTGACTTTGATTAAATTCTGCGTTAAAATCCATTTCTCAATAACTACACATTATGACAATATGATGTTTCATCAAATTAATTGCCTTGATGAGTATTACCAAAAACATTGACAGTTAGGTGGCTTTGACCTTTATTTTATGCTTGAGTGACTTTTGTTAAATTTTGCATTAAAAGTACATTTCTCAACAACTACACATTATAGCAATATGATGTTTCATCAAATTAATTGCCTTGAAGAATACTAACCAAAACATTGACAGTTAGGTGGCTTTGACCTATATTTTACGCTTGAGCGACTTTTGTGAAATTTTGCATTTAAGTCAGTTTCTCATTAAGTAAGTATGCTATCCCAATGTTGTTGCATCAAAATGTCTTTGACCTACATTTTACGCTTAATGATTTTTATACGACCGCAAAAAAATTTGCGGTCGTATAATGGTATGGTGCTGTCGTCGTCGTTGTCGTCTCTAGAGACACTTTTGTTTTTGGTCAATAACTTTAGTTCCAGTTGATCAATCCTAATGAAATTTTAACACAATGTTCCTTGGCACAAAGGAAAGGTTTGACATAGTTTTGGTCAATGAGGCCCTACCTGTGTTTAAAAAAGTAGCCAAAAAGGGTTACATTTGATGTTTTCACATATTTGTCATATTCAAGATGGCAGCAAGTGGATAACTTGCTGCAGTTTTACATTGGACCCTAGAGGAAAACACATGCAAAGAGCTTCTCCTCCCAAACTACTTTTCCTATTTGAACAGAACTTGGTAACAATTCATATGGTCCTTTGTTGGCCCACTTTGAAAAATTTGTCCAGGAAGTTCACATAAGATCCAAAAATAACCGCCAACATAAAGCGTAGTTTAACATAGGACCCTAAGGGAAATGACATTTTGGATAACTTCAAATTTATGCAACTTCTTTATTTTAGTGCTGGTATTTATTTTCAGTATGATAAGTACTGTGGCATGTTTGGAGAACAAGTGAATTTAAGCTTCTGTAGTATAATGTAATACATCTATTTTGTTTGTGGGAGATGTCAGTTCAAGTCTGACCAGAAGCTAGAAGCACTAGTGTTTTCAGATGAACATGTTAAACATAGACAAAAAAATTACATTGTTAATTGAAACAGATTATAAAAGTAAGCAGTTAATGACATAAACTTCTCTTGGTTTAAGGTATTCATTTCATTACATTCATATAGCTTATTTGTCCATTTATTCCAACTTTTGTAAAGAAATTGCATAAATTTTGAAGAACTAATCGACAACATATCTTTGAAAAATAAACATCTCTGGGATGTTTTTTAATGAAAAGACATATTTATTCCCCCCCCAAAGTTTTGGGGTACATGTATATACAAATATGATATAGGAATCACCCTGTCTGTCTGTCTGTCCACACTTCTTGTAAGCGCAACTCCTCTTAAACCACTTGAAGGATTTTGATGTAACTTTATACAAAGGAAGGACACTATATGGAGATTACCATGAAGGATATAATTATTGTCTGAAACCAGAAAGGGGAGATAATTTGACTTTGACTTTTCTTTGATTCCCTATGTAGGGGTTACCTCTTAGGCACAACTCCTCTTAAACCACTTGAAGAATTTTGATGGAACTTTACACAAAGAAAGGACACTATAAAGACATGAAGGGATATAATTATTGTCCAAAACCAGGAAGGGGATGTAATCTTTGATTCCTTATGCAATGATTTTTTTTTTGGACAATTTTTTTCTTAGAAATAATTCAAGGCATAGATATTATGAAATCCAGCTTGGGTAGAGAAACACTCTTTCCATTGTACTCCTCTTGAAAAGTTGTTTTCAAACTGTTGAAATGAAATTTCTCCAACGCTTAAGATTTTTGTGTAAAATGTCAAACTGAGGCAAATTTGAGTTGATATTTATTTTGTGTGATTTTGAATTGACAGTATTTTCATTGGCACCCTTATGAAAAGTTCTTTCCTGAAGATTATATCATTGTGTCCATACTTGTATTGTGTCCACAGGCACTTAAATTTGCACTTACCATACAGATTCAGGGTTCATTGTTTTTGGGTTAATAACATTAGTTTCATATATATTTTTCTGTGGAAAAATTGTCATGGATTGCACATATACTGTTTCCTGAGATGAATGGAGCCAAAAAGAGGGCGAATCTTAAATTTACTTTTTGTCTCACCCGCGATGAAAGTCGTGGAAAGTCAGATATGGGCGTGCAAAGTATGACGACAGCAACGCCGTTAACATTTACTAAATAAAGGATATTTTGAAAACCCTTTGATTTAGGAACATCATATTTTGTCCAATGGTAGTACTAATCAAGTGCTACCTGACAGACATAACGTCATGTGACCTTGACCTCAATTGTATGGTCCAGTGACCACGTTAAGTTTTTCTGCTTAAGTCCATTTCTCAATAACTAGAAGTGGTAGGTTGATAATATTTTGTATTTAGGTTGGTCTTGGGTAGTACATGTCAGTCTGGCATATGACTTTTGTCCTTGACCTCAATTTTACGGTCTAGTGGCCACGTTAAGTTTTCTCTGCTTAAGTCTATTTCTCAATGACTAGAAGTGGTAGGTTGATAATATTTAGTATGTAGGTTGGTCTTGGGCAGTACATGTCAGTCTGTCGTATGACTTTTGGCCTTGACCTTAATGTCATGATCTAGTGGCGATGTTAAGTTTCTCTGCTTAAGTCCATCTCTCAATAACTAGAAGTGGTAGGTTGATAATATTTGGTATGTAAGATGGTCTTGGATAGTACATGTCAGTCTGACAGGTGACTTTGTCCTTGACCTCAATTTCACAGTCTAGTGAACATGTTCAGTTTTCTGATTAATGTAGATTTCACATCAATTTAGAGGCCAAGCAGGGACGGGCGAGACATCTTTTTAGGGTCCTCACTTGATTATTTTTAGTTCGATTTTGATGGAGTTTTATGCAATGCAATTTTGAACAATTATTGACACAGCATTTAACCATCAGATATAACACCTTTCCTTTCTGAGCTAGAAGGGGCCAAATGTGGGCAAAATTGCAGATGTATAAATTTCCTGAAATTTTATTATATGCCACCAGATCAAGGATCGGGGCATATTAATATTGTTTTTGTCCTGTCTGTCTGTTTGTCAGCTGTGTGTATGAAACTTTAACCTTGGCTATAACTTGTAGACTTTTCATACTTGGCAAGTGTATAGGTATAGTCAAGAGGAACATAAATGTGCAAAAAAATTAGGTCAGGTAAAAGGTCAAGGGGTCAAAAAGGGTAAAACTGGGTGTTTTCATATATTTCACTCTAGAATCTGGGGACATATGAAGTGTTTCACAAACACATCTTGTTTTTCATCATAATTTGATCCGATTTTTTTTCTTTGTACTCCTCTTGTTGTAAGCTTTCCCTGGTATGCCAACTACTATGTTTGTGGTAGCTCTTTTTTTAACCCTCCTAGTACATGTACCTAAAAAATTTGGTCCCAAAATGAAAAAAAAAAAATTCTACAGGGGTGTGCGAAAAGCATTCAATCGCTGTAATACTTTTACAGTGCATTTCATGTGTTATTGGGACTTTTTAGAAAATGTTGTGAAGTCAAATCTTGTCTGATTTTTATAAAATTTGCTGAATTTTCAGACCCATTAAGCTTCACATTCTGGCCAGCAGGTGATATTTTACAATAAATCAGCTGTCAAAAGCCTGATAACTTGTTTATCGTCCTTTATTTTGTATTTTATATTTGTATATGATCCGCCGTTTTATCTTCTCCAAAAGTTGCGCGGGAAATTCAACATTCTCGCCTTTTCAGCAATTTTCAGCTTCAAAAACATGTTTTGTAGTTTTTGAACATTAATTGGCAAAGGTTTTATAACTGGTTGAATATTTCAAAAGAACTACTGGAAATAATGTCAATTTTGAATTTGACAGAAGTTAGAGAACTTCTTGAGATAATGTCAATTTTGAATTTGCAGCACCGGACTTCGGTTGTTAAGATATTCTATCATTCCTTGAAGCTTTTATGACATCATAATGTGAAAACATCAAAGCTTTGCAGGATACATCAACGACCCAGTTTCTACAACTTTTTATTTATTGGTGTAATCATGATTCTGTTTTGAATAATTACAGTCTGAGAGAGCAATTGAAATTGATGTTTATTTTTATCCATTTGATTTCGTGTTAAAACTTGAAAAAAAAAGTTATTGCCTTTGAAATATTGTGATAATTGCTTGATATATCCAGGTCAACCTCTGATATATCCGGGTCAACTGGATCAGATATGCAAGGCTTTTCAGGGTTGCAAATTAACAGGGGCCAAGTAGCCCAAGGCCCCAAAAATTTGACCTGGGCTACTAAAGCTTTAAAACCAGTAACCCAGGTTGCTACTGAAATATTCTGCTATTTTGGTTGACAGTATAGTACTGGGCTAGTAAAATTTGGGCTGGGCTACTGAATTTTGTTTGCCAGGGACCCAGCTGGCTTCTTTACCAATATTCCGAATATTCATCCCTGTTTTTTCGGAATAACCATAAAGAAATATCATCATTGGAATTTAAAAGGCATGCTGTTGTTCGATATTTCTTTTTGCCAGAACAATCACCAGCAGATTAAGCTTTGAGAAAATGGAGAGTTCAAAAAAGGGATTCCAGTCAATATTCTGCACAAAATTTAAAAAAAAAATTCTAGAAAAAAGGGGGATGCAATACCAGACCCAACCAAAGGACTTATAATTTCCTTGCCCAGCCTACTGATCTGCTAATGACTATAAAGCCAACATTATGGCTAACTTTCTCTCCTCATACATAGACCTGGTTAATCCTTTCTCATGCAATCAAAATTCTTCATTTCAACACAGACATATACTGATTACAGAACAAATAGAAAACGCTGATAACCGTTGAGTTTTTGGAAAAGCTAAAACTTGTTGTATTTTTTTATATTTGAATTTTTTTGTTACTAGGCCTATAAAATCGCCGATTACTTCCTTTTTTGCGGTTCCGTACTTTGGTGCTACCAGCTACGGGTCGAAATTAAAACTGCATCACTTGGGCGTTTTATTCTGACCTATTAAAATGTCCATTCCCCAAAATTACGGATTAAAACACATATATCGTCCTAGAGCAAGGGCATACCAACAATCGATTTTCATGAAACTCGGAGGATAAACGATAGAAATAGTGACGATTTTGGAAATACGTGCTCATTGGATCATCTTTAAGTAATTGTTCGGTTAAAATGAAATTATGATGCGTAATTGATCTAAACTGCATACAAGGTCTGAATTATCTTGAAAATCTTTCTTTACATGGAGAAGTGAACAAATGAGCAGCATTTTCCTGGTAGAATATTGTTTTTAGAACATGTAGATATCAATTTTAGATTGTAACGACACTATCTACCCCCTGCTCTAGGTCGATGAATTTGGCCGAACTCTAGTTTCACTTTAATGTGTCACGTGACCATACTAACACATTCTAAAAATAAACAATTATGTTTTACAACACGTTACTACGATCTTTCAATATATATAACAAAAACGCACTTCTTTGTATTGTTTTGGCAATCAAAATACGGATTATTCGAGGGAATGCCAATTTTAGTGCAATTTACTAGGACGGGTGGCCGTAACTGTACTGCGATATGGTAGACAGAGCACATAAACCTCATACGTCATAGATTTATGTGGACTGTGGTAGATGGCAGCTTCCTATAGGAACAGATTTATTCTTATCCAAGAAAATTCTTCCCTTGTATTCGTTTTTATTTGCACATCTTTCAAAGTTTGTGGGGTGAAGAATACTGAAATGTTCAATACTTTGTTCTTTAGATGTCCTATTTAGATGTACCTTCTTCATGCTAAATTCTCTTGTGTTCTTTACTTGTTCGCCCTTCAACATCTTGTTAAAATCTTCTTGAATTAACTTAGTTTTATTTAGTCCTTTTCCCTTTGTCTTAACACTAATTACATTGTCTGTGTCAATTGTTATAGTCATGTATAACTTTGGCGCAATATAAACCGCCTTAATTATCTTGGCGTTTTTCTGATAGTCATTAGCTAAATCACCTAAGTTATTACCATTATAATTAGGTATTAGTTTTGCTTGCTCACCGGGCACATGAAGACTATCAGTGTCAGTGTAATAAAAGTCTAACTCTGTTTGGTTTTCCGGGTTCAATCTAGTCATATGATCATACATAATCTTTTGGCTATAAGCCAGAACAAAAGCACCAAAATGTGATGGTTTACTGATTTTATCGACCGAGTCAATCTCGGATCTTAAGTAACCTGACACATACCAAGTAGATGAGATCAGCGACAGGCCCGTAACCACATACTTATGATGAAACTTCCAGTATTCATTGTTGTCTCTTATTGTCTGGGTGTGGTTAAATATTGGTCTTTGGATCATTTTACCATAGAGACCATTCATTAGTAACTTCGCCAGGGTGTATTGAACACTTCCTTTTTGACTTGTTTTCTTGGTCTGAAAGAATTTCTGTATATAATCATAAAACACCTTACTAGTCTCTTCCCAGTAATATCCCTCGATAATATTAACATCCTAAAAATATTTAATCATTTGTTCTATATCAACTGAAGTATACCAACCCTCCGAGTCTTGTAGATCCCATTTAGTTGCTCCTTTTTCGTTCTTTCTTGCTACTACTGGATGAAGCAGTTTCTTATTCGAAATATACTTGACTTTATATATCCCCATTTTACCCTTAATGCCTTCGGTGGTATATTTTCTTTGTCCCACCGGATACTCATGTAACATACTGGTTGGATAAAGGGACACGACGTCCACATTTAACTTAAAATCAGTTACATCATCGTAGTGCCTGCGGCAGTTTTCACCAAACTGATCAGATACAAACTCAGTCTTGCTCTTGTAGCACCGTCCAGCATAAATACTCTTTCTGATATTTTTCTCCATCTCTGTTGAATCAGACAAGTCAACCATAACTCCTTTAGGTATATAATCTTTCCAGATGTCGAATCCTAGAGAACTAGTAGAGATGAAGTTAGTGAAGTCTCTGCCAAAATCTTTGTAACACTGGTTGTTTAACTTGTTGAACAATTCCCTTAAACCAAGTACATCAGACTGTAGATATATAAGACACTCGTTTCTCATACTATTAGGCATATCTTCCCACCTACAAGCTTTAGTATGATCAAATTCTCCTTTTTGTACTTTGCACCCGAAATCAGTTAATGCTTGACTCAAAGAACCACCTATGTGATTCATCAGATCAAAACATCGTATTCTATCTTTTTGTAACCCGATTATGCTTCCATTATTCATGATAAAATTATCCGGAGGTAATCCTAATTTATTCATACTCTTAATTAAGAAGTAATTATCAAAGTTACTCCCGTTATAAGCATTAACAATAAAATCATTAGTTTTACCCCCGAGCTCATTAGTTTTGTTTATTAGATATTGTACAAAATTATCAACGCAATCATCACCAGCGTAGTAACAAAAATCACCATTTTTCTCTACAAATCCTAGGATATAAGGGGTATGAACCTTGTGTCCGTCTATATCATAGTGAATTATGTTGGGGTTTAACTCTTTACTCTTTGTTGTTTTTCGGATCAAATACTTACCATTTTTCTTTATTACCGCCTGATAATAACCGGATGTGTTATCATTGCACTTGTGTTTTTTCTTATATCTAGTACCGCAACGAGAACAAACAACCTGACAAGTATGTTTTTCGCCAAAATACATATCGCCACAAGATAAACACTTCTTCTTTTCTTGTCCGATAATAAGACTGTAATGTCCCTTAGCTAGTTCTATGGTGGTGAGGTGCTCTTTATCATAATGCTGTTTTGTCTCTTCACAGAATAAACCGACAGGTAACTGATACCTTTTTATTATGTCCAACGCTACTGGCACCGGCACGGGTGTTTTAGGGGCCAACCCATATACTCTTCGTATCTCATCACAGACAGTGATTGTAGGATTAAAATCTGGTTTGAGTGCCTTTAAACATCGAAAGAAACAGTTATTATTAGTTGATAATAGGCGTTTCCTTTTGACTCCTTCTGTTATTGTCTCTGAATAATTATGGTCCCAACATCCACCACTGGGTGGAGGAACTACTTTTATTCTAATTCCTATGATTTCGTGAACATAATCCTCATTCGTAGGTAAAGAAAGGTCTACGTATCGTTGATAAAGCGATACGAAGTCAGTAAACTCTCTTATAAGAAACGAGTTCATACTCTTGGTGGTATTGTATTTGTAACTTGGTATACTACCAGTATAGACAAATTTTACTAGTACATCAGCGCTATCAGTATGCCCGTCTGAAACAGCGTGATCCAGTCTTTCTTTTATTAACTCTGATATCACCTCTACCTCATCACTAGTTAATTCTTCTTGAGGACGACTAATAGTATATGTTCTAATTCCGTTCTTTTCGTTGTAATTAATTTTGAATGACTAATATCTTTTTTGAATGATTTTTATCCTATAATATAACTTTTTATTCTGTGATTCTCTTACGCTGAGCCGCAGAGTTAATATGATTTTTTTTGGCTGAAACACAAAGGTGTTTGTTACACACCTCACAATAAAATTTGTGTGTAGCGTAATATTTCTTTTGATTTTCATTGTGGGCTTGTTTTTTTTCAACATCTGTCTCATATAGTTTTCTTCTTCCCATTTTTATAGTATGATTTTTATCTACAATAACCGATTAATTCTTGCTTTTATACCCTTACCTAACAGTTGACCAATTTTTGATGCGGCGCTGTCGTTGTTGTACTGTTTTATTTCTTTAATCAATGCATCCTGGTTTTGCTGGTGTTGCTGGTACATCTGGTTTTGTTGCTGCGGTCGGTGTTACGCCTGGTTTTACGCCTGGTGCTATTTTATCTGCTACATACTCTCCCACCTTTTCACCAAGTTTTTTACTCCCAGTGTCTAATGCTGCAACGGCAGATTTCTTTATCGTCTCTTTTTCCAATTGCTTTGCGGCGGTGCCAAATATGCTGTCGAATAGTCCACCACCTATTTGTTCCCTTGTTACCGGGTCAACAAAAATGTATATTCCTAACTCCTTACTATATACTTTTCTCATTTTTCTTTACCGTTTATATTTCCCTCAGAATAAAAGTAAAACTGGTGTCAACACCATTCAAGTCTACATTTCTACCGTTTACGTCTGTTATCCAAACACGAATCGAGTCAGTTCTCGTTTTGTTTACCTCTGAGTATCCTATATGGTACGGTCTCTCTCGAAACGGGTAACTACGAGTTAGATCTGCAGTACTAAACACGTAGATTACATCATCCGACTTACCGTCTACAACGGAATCAGTGATTAAATCACAATGAACATAAATACTATCTATACTGTTAGTGATATTAGGTAGCCTACTACCGTATTCCGTTTGATTCACTATTTTCTTGTCGAACCCGATTAAATCAGCAAAGTTACCTTCACTTAAGTCTAGCATCGTACCCTTGGTTAATGTGATTTTCACCTTAAAGCTTGTTAGATCAAAGTCTATTTTTATTGGACTGTCTTCGACTCCGTCGTTTACCGATAGAAATTCTGCTATATAATCGGATATGTCCCCGTAGCTGTAGTTACCGTCAGCAAATGTTAATTCCTTGAATGTTTTACTAGGGTCAAAGACACTCTTAGAATCAAGACTATACTTTATTTTCTTGTTACCATAAAACTCAGAGATGTTGTACCAACTGTAAGTCATAGTATTTATCTGGGACAAACCAAATAGATACTGTTTGTTTTTATTTAATACCAAGGGTTGTTCAAACTGGGTCTCAAAATTAGAAGTGGTTCCTTCGCCGGCATAACTAGAAAGTGTTATAATTCGTTTCATTTTTTTATTACTCAAAATATTTTCTATAAATTCCTTCGTGTTGTTCTTTTGTTATATCCTTATTTGACAGAATGCTTATACCCTCGTTTATTATCTCGTCGTTGTTGTTACCAGCCTCGATACCAGCAATAAGAAGCTCTAACCGATCTACTAGCTTTGTTGGGTCATAACACAAAATATTTTTGTATTTACCACTTGACTTTACTAAAGGATGTTGCGACAGCGTAACTAGTTTTTTGAACATACGCTTTGCAGAATCAGAATACTTTTGTTTAGGATTGTATCTCTTTGTTACTAAGTCAATAAAGTCATCATCAACCGATGTGTCAATTACTTGTTGTCCTTTTTCGTCTAGTCCATGCAACTTATTATATTCGAAAAGTTGTTCCAAGTCCAACAGTAAATTAGAAAAGAAGCCGTTAGTGTCTAATTTATATGACCCTTTAGTCGCCAAAACTTTTCCAATTTGACTCTTTAATTTCTTGCGATAATCTCTATTTTTATCCATGATAAAATCAGCTTCTGCTGATGATTCAGCTTTTTTTTTACTTTTCCCAGGTCCTGATTCATAATATTGTCTTTTTGATCTTTTCTTAGATAGTCAGGTTTGTTCCTTCTAGTTGTTTCTCGGCGTCATACATATCTAAAGACAGGCCACCTGGTATTGTTGTTATTTCGGATACCTGCAACCCCGACGGTCCTGGTGTTTCATCTGGTTCATCTGGTCCTTGTATTGCAGGTGGTACCGGAGTATCCATAATATTAGGAACAGGTTGATCCACATCAATTAGTTGACCAACTGCCGTAGGCACTGACGCAGGTGTCGTAGGTGTTGTCGTAGGTATTGCAACTACTGCTTTTGTTACTGGTTCAATGAATTCCTCGGGTTTATCCGACTGTACACTTTTTCTTATTTTTTCTTCTTCCTTCTTCTTGTTGTACTCCTGTACCACTTTCTCTGCTTTTGGCTTCTTTTGAGCTAAATCCTTTAGTTCGTTTAACATTTTTATCTTCCTAATATAAAAAGTAAACATGGGTATATTTAATGAAATATCTAAGAAGGTGTCAGGAGGTGAATCAACGAAGACTAATTTTGATGTAGTGTTAAGTAAGTATGCGAGCAAGGCTCTGTTAGACAAATATTTCCGAAAAGGACAAGACTTAGACATGGGTGGGTATAAAATCACAGGTCTTTCAACCGGTTCCGGCAACAACCACGTAGCAACAATAAAGCAAATAAGCGATACTTTCTTTCCTGCGGTAGCGCGTAAAGACCTAAACATGAATAAGAAGTATATTAGAGGACTCGAGACCGACTTAGATGACCCAACCTGTGCGGTAAACAAGAAATCGCTGCAGCAGAAAATAGACACACAAAAACGGATCTTTACAGCGGAGTTTGCTAGTAAGGATTTTGTTGCTGCAAGTGAACGAGAACTAAGAAAAGACTTGCACAACCAGTTTCTAAGACCAATTCACCTATCACAACTTGAGAAAAAAATAAGGACTGTTTATACTAAGACTGAGGTCAGACATCATCTTCTTGTCACATTTTTGTTTGTCGTGCTGCGCATCATAACAAAGATCATGACTCCTACAAACCTTGTCTAATTCATTCTTGGTGGGTAAGTCTAGTGAATTATAAGGCCCACAGTAATTCGTTCCTGGGAGGATAATTCCGCCCTTCGGCACTATAGGTTTGATGGCGTTGTGTATGTCAAGTTTACCGCCTGCGGTGGTGCCACGCACTGCCGCAGGCACTGGCGAAGCCACAAACTTGGTTTTCGTGATTTTGCAGCTAGCACACGTGCTTTATTCTATAAACTTGCCGTTGGATGATTGTACGACCCTTGGAGAAAGAGACTGTGATTTTTTTTTCTTTTACGCAGTAGCTCATTTTTTGAAGTACTCTTTTAATAGTATTTCATTTTTATTGTATCCGTCGGACTGCCGCGGGCACTAAGGTCTTTGTACATTATATCGTAGATGTCTTTCTCTTGTGCTTCTCGTAGAAAGAATAGACAGAAGTAGCCACATAGAACGTTTAGTTTGTGTTGGTACTGAACTGTGTTACGTCTGTATTTACCATTTATATAGTCAATAAATTCTTGTGGTGGTGAAAGACCATAACTATCAAAGTAAATATTTCTTTTGTCACGGAAGTCCCAACACACCCAATTAGTACCGGCACCACTTTTATCGTCTAAATTAAGGACGCCGCACTCATTCTTGTTTCGTTTTAGTGGTAGATTGTCCCTGCTGTAGACTCCTCTAAAAGAGGTAATACGTAGTTTATCAACCTAGTCTAAAATATTAAAATTAGTTAGCGGTTCAAGCGTCTGCATGACGTAGGGTGTGCGTACGCTGTCTACTTGTAGTCCTTTGCCCGGGTGTTCGACTTGTAGTCCTTTACCTAATAAACCGGTTAGTAACGGCACTGCTAAACTGGCTAACATACCAAGGAATCCACCGGTCTGTTGTCTTTTTGTGATTCTAAGACCAGTTCCTGTTTT
>MJUU01012420.1:0-23564 GCA_002080025.1 Modiolus philippinarum | reverse complement strand
GGGGTAAATTGCAGTTTTTGGCAAATTACTTGAAAACCATTGCAGATATTAAAAATCTGACGGAGGGGAGAATTGTTCAAAACAACAAGATCTACCGACCCTGAAATTTTGAGACAAATCCAAAAACCCATGTAGGAGTAATTGCCCTTTTTTCATCAATTTTTCAAAATTTTCATATACTTTGTCTTCTATTTCGAAAACTACAGTACAGCCAGAGACTTACCGTGATGATTCACTGTGATAGACGTAACACTCTCCTTAGTGAAATGTGTATATTTTATTTCCTGTTCAAGTTACATACATAATTTCTTTTGCATTTAGAGTGATACAGTCTACCACTTGATATGCAAAAGAAATTATGTGGATAGATCAATCAGCAAAAAAGATATAGTCATTTGAAAATTTAGAGTGATATGTCTATCACAGTGATTTATCATGGCAAGTCTATGGCTGTACTGTATAAAAGATAAAGGTCAGGTGTAAATTGATAAAATGTTTGCCATGTCAAGATCTACCTACCCTGCAATTTTGAAGGAAATCCTGAAACCCATGTAGGAGTTTTTGCCCTTTGTTCGTCAAAATTTTTCAATTTTTACATGCTTTGTCTTCTATTTTGAAAACAATAAAAGATAGAGGCCAAGTGTAAATTGATGAAATGTTTTCCATGTCAAGATCTACCTACNTGTCAATTTTGAAGGAGATCCTGAAACCCATGTATGAGTTTTTGCATTTTGTTCGTCAAAATTTTTCAATTTTTATGGTTTTTGTTGACTATTTCAAAAACTATAAAAGATAGAGGACAAGTGTAAATTGATAAAATGTTTGCCATTTCAAGATAAATGTACACTGCAATTTGTTTAACTTGTTTTAAATATATTCTTACTTGGCTACTCTAGACCAGGTGAGCGATGACAGGCTCAGGTGAGCCTCTGGTTTTTACCTTTTTTCCATCCTTTGTGTCCCATCTAATCTCATCAAAATTATTTAATGTACATTTTATCATTCCCTTCATGTTCAATTTATCATTCCTTTCATGTTCATCGTCCTCATATAACCCAGGTGTGTTGGTAGGATTTGAAACAAAAGCAACAAAAATATTCAGGGTTCAACGTGCTGTGGTCCTATGTAGCTTTTTATACGGCCGCAAAAAATTGTGGTCTTATTATGGTATGATGCTGTTGTCATTGTCTGTTAACTTTTAAGGTTTCCATGATAACTTAAGTTCTGGTTATTCGATTGACTTCAAATTTGGCAGTGTTGTTTCTTACTACATAAAGGATGGATGGGATTGACTTTTATCGTCTAGAAATTAGGGGTCAAAAATGCTATTTCTTTGTTTGTTACCAGGATAATTTCAGTTTTAGTTATCCAATTGTTTTGTAATTTGGTGAGTGATGTTCCTTACCATAAAAGGATAGATGGGCTTGATTTTAGGGGTCCCCTCTTTTTTCATTTAGAAATTAGAAGCCTAAATAAAATTCAAATATTTTATTTGTTCTTACAATAACTTTAGTGCTAGTTAATTGGCCAATTGCTGTGACATGTATGAAATTACGAAATTAGGGGCTATAAGAGGCCAAAATTGATTTTTGTTAATTTTCGGTCCGATTTTGATTTTTTTGTGCAAGTTAGTTCATGTCAAGTAGCAAATCCAAAATTTAGATTAAATTGTTGCGACTACCCCCCCCCCTTTTTTCATCCGTTACGTAAGAAGGGGCAGAAATAGATTTTTTAAAATTTTCGGTCTGATTATGAATCATGTCGCAAGCTGTTATATAGGTTTACAATGAGCAGTTTTGTACAATAACATCTGGTTGATATACACAGAATCAACTTAGTATGATACCAAGATAGATTATATGTATATTACAGGAATCTATATAGTATTCTTAAAGATTACATGATACCTGTTTCCACAGGATCATAGAATGCAATATTTTACAAGTTCCCACAGAATTAAACGTGTGAATATAAAGTTTCACACCAAGGGTACTTGCTGAGGTGTAACAAAGTTCGCAAAAATGTGAATAAAGAGTCCACCATGGGTTGCATGTAAAAGTGTTAAGTCAGTCCACCATCTACTGAATGTGAGTTCAAATTTGCTGCTGTCATATCTTGCTTTTTATTATTATATATTATTTATTTATAGTAGTGACCAGTCATGTACATAAATGAATTTTAGAATGAAAAGTGTTGTCATAGATTTTCCCAGTGAATTTCAACAATAATAATCTTAATAAAATAAAAAATGTTGTTCTATGATGTTTGTTTGATATATTAATAAAGTTACTGAAGTAAAAAAAGTGTTTTATTTTGTGTATATGGGTGTTGGGCTTACGTACAAACTTGTCACGTCGGTGTTGACAAACATAAATGGTGTGACTCCATTTCCCGTTTAATGAGAATTTTATTTAAATGAAACAAAACTTCTTACTGCCCAACCACATTTTATGCAATTATAAGTGTTGCAAACAAACTTCTGATGAGTTAAAATCCAAGCTGAATTCATACAGATACACGATTTACCTGTTGTTTACTCAGTGAAAATATCCTCAGCTGAACCTTTTAAACCACTTGTTTTCCTTTAAATTTATGACAAGTTTTTCATCGAATAGACTTGTGTGTTGATCAAATTAATTACTCAGTGGGGTCTCTGCTCATAAGAAGTGAAATATGATTTCAAATTTTCATTAAATGAGAGTTATACAAAAGCACATGTCACATAAAGAGTACGATGATATTGTTTTCACTGTAGAAATGTACAGTGGTCATTTATTGATTTTCTAAACATTTACAGTCATTTCAGAGTTAGCGCGACCAGTCTGGCTAGTAGTCAAGAAAAAATACCTCTACTCTACCGACTATTCTAATGATGATTTATCATTAGTTTTTGTCCTTTATTAAACATCAATAGAAAATTATTTAGTAACGCTTCATATACCACAAAACTGTCGTGTTTGGTTTACTAATCCAATCAAGCTATTGTGAATGTAATTAGAGTAGAGAGGGCAATCAAACTGTTTAGTCCATACTTTCTTTGTCTAGCAGTGTTTAATTTTTTTCATATATCCAGAAGGCATACTGTAGAAAGTAGATTTGCCTTGATTGGGCTATTGACTGTGTGTGTATTACCGTAACATACCTCTAGACAATGCTGCAAATAAGACTAGCTTTACAGTTATATTTCAGAACGTACACATGAATATTCCCTATGTATCACAGAACGTGTATTCCTGACGTATCAACCTCGATCTGCACAATTCAATCACTAGTATATAAAAAGGAGGGGTGTGCATAATTATAATGTGCATGTTTCAGGGTTAATGCTGTCTTTTTATGGAGACATTACGACTTTACTCCATATTCTCAGTATATGGGACTGTTTCATAATCCTCAGTTACTTCTCCTGAGTTCCGGACCGGGAGTGTTATATTGTCATTTTTCCCCCATGCCAGTTTTTCCCCCGGGGAAAAAAGTGAATCGATCCAATTTCCCCCCTAGGAAATTTTGGATCAGAGCCGTTTTTCCCCCGGAAAAACTGGAATATGTCTACATATTGCCGTTTTTCCCCCATGCCAAAATCCCCCCTACATTTGAATATAAATGATCATGTCCATGCTTCATAAAAAAAAATAGTACATATGTCTTAATGAAATGTTTGTTGCATGAATTGTAAAAAAATATTTAAGGACTAACCCTGCATATAATTTTTTCTGTGATTACTATCAACTAATTTGCGAATCCTGAGGAATATCCGTGGGTCTGACCCGTTTTTTTTTTAGCTCGCCTGGCTTTTGCCACCACTTAGCGTCCGTCTGCCGTCTGTCCGTCAATTTAACAGTCTAGCAGACACGTCAAGTATCTCTGATTCAGTCCATTTCTCAATAACTTTAGTGGTACATGTAGCTCAATGATATTAAGTATGTCTTAGGTAGCACATGTCAGTCTGGCATATGACTTTTGTCCTTGACCTCAATTCGTGGTCTATATCTTTTATTTTAAACAACAGTATTCCTTATTGACTATGCAATCCGTATCAACAGTAGCTACTTTTGTTGAATTAAATTTTAATCTCTAATATAGAAGCTGAAAATGTAGATATTTTAAATATTTCTGTTCGAAAAAAAATTGTAAGAGCACATAATTGCACAGCTTCACCAATAAATAAAAACATGAGGGACAACGATTGTCACATAATCTTTTTCTTGGTGTAGTTGCAATACATAGAACTGTAAGTTATTGAGTTGAACAACATTTTGTAGGCCTTTTCAAAAAATCAATTGGTCCGCTGTTCGGTTTCGGCATTTAAATACAATGAAACAGTTCCGGTCATCAATCAACACGGCAAGTTTACTGTGACGGTGCACTAATTTTTCTAATATTAAAATGTATTCAGGGTTTAAGTTGTGCCAATCGTAAGAGTGATAACCGGAAGCGAAGAATGTTTGTACCTCTGTTTAATAGGAGAGTTCCAATCCAGGAAAAAGATAATAACTCTTTATATCGTATAACTTGTTCAAAAATTTTAGATATTCCTTAAATAATTTGGATGTTCCCTCTAGTCATAACATGGTCTTTAATTACATTCACAATAGCTTGATTGGATTAGTAAACCAAACGCGACAGTTTTGTGGCATATGAAGCGTTACTAAATAAGTTTCTATTGATGTTAAATAAAGGACAAAAACTAATGACAAATCATCATTAGCATACTCGGTAAAGTAGAAGTCTTTTTTCTTGTCTACTAGTCAGACTGGTCGCGCTAACTCTAAAATGACTGTAATAGCTGGAGGTCAAATCAGTGTTTTAACACCTGTGATGATTTACACATCACCCAGGATTAGTTAATCAAAGGAAATAAAACACATTACACAGGAAATGATTTTATTGATGACAGTAATATGTTTTTATTGTTTGAATAAAACAACAAGGCAGACATTCACGGCAATACACATCCCATGCATTACGATGTTTTTACAGGATACCTACAATTAAAACAAACAGGTAAACCGACAGGGAATGCATGTTGATATCATTGAACATCGTATGTAATATGAATGGGGGTGTATTTCTTACAGAGTAAATTCCCTTTGCTGAAAAATGGTTTACCGTCTAATCGAATACTCCGGTAAATAGGATATTTTTTGCCGACATTTCTTGTATCCAATTACCGGAGTCTACTGTACTATAATTTGTGGATTGTATTCAGTCTTGCATCAAAACTAGCTCAAATCCATTCAATACAAACATTTTGCTCTTATAAAATTATATAAATCTTCCACTGTGTTCATATATCGAGAAATCCATATATTTTGAGGCCAAAATTGGCCCTTACCAGACCTTCTCCTTTGATCAAATAAAGTAAATACATTTGCCTCAGCCAATTCATTGTTTAGAAACGATACTGAAATCATTACATGTAAAAATAAATCACGAAGCTTTCGTATATAAAAGTGTTCAAATCTATTTTGATCAAACATTGATTTTACCACGTATTTACTTGTGCAAATATACTTAATAGAATTTTTATTGACAAAAAAAAAAAAAAAGTTCCATGCAATATATTTTCACCTGTAACCTCGTACTATACCACTCACTGACAAACTAATGTTTCCTTTGACGATTATTGAAGGTTATCGATTTATTTTCACCAAATATTGTTATCAGGTGGGGGGAGAGTGACATCGGTGTTCCATGGATACATTTCTTTTTTTTCGGGAAGACGAGACATAGGTTTTGCTTTGTCATCGGCGGTGTCCACGTTAACGTAAAGATTTTTCCGTTTATAGGTCTATATCTCAGCAACTATAAGTGACTAAATTAGGTCACCTTTCACTNAAGCACTATGAAGCAGCAAAGTACCCATGAACGAAACAACATGAACATATGTTAAATACAGGCTACCAAGTCGGAAAATGTACTTCTCAAATAAATAATTGACGAATTTACACTGAACAAAGAAATAGTTGAACATGTAAGGAATTACAAATCTACAAATTAACAAAGAACAAATAAATAATTGACGAATTTACAATGAACAAAGAAATAATTAAACATGTAAGGAATTGCAAATCTACAAATTAACAAAGAACAAACGAACATATTTTTGGCGGATATCCCCTTCCATACATATTTTCTTTCTATCATTTCTAACCGGATTTCTAATGAAGTTGTTTCAGTCTACATTAGTTATGTTTTTAATGTGATATTTTTGCAGTGTTTTGATTTTCAAATTCAAAACCAATCATCCACTATTTAATACTAACACATGTCAACATTTCCAGCGTAGGACATTTGCGCAAAACATGAAGACAATTGCGCAAAAAGCGAAGGGCACTTGCACAAATAAAAGGGGACATTTACGCATACGCTAATTAGTTTACTTGTATAGATTGAAAGGACACTTGCGCAAAAATCCCTTCTATATAAAAGTAGTATCAAATATTAAAACTAAAAAAGATAGTACATAAAATTAGGAATTCGCTTCAAATATAAATAGATGCATAAGTATTTAAATTTCAAGAAAATTTCGGATTGGTATTTATTTTTTTTTTCTGAAACATCATTTTAGTTAGATTCAAGTTATGTTTTTAGATGATTTTCTTGATATTTCGGATGTATTTTACCATGTGTCATTTTTTGTCATAAATCTTTTCGGTTTGGTATTTTATAAAACAATTACGGTGTATTTAGCAATTTTCACTTTAAAGCTATCTCGCATTCCTTATGTAACCTTGCATATTAATGTGCCTCTGACCGCAACATTTAACTATCAGAAACATGTGAAAATACTTTTTTTATGCATTATGTGTAAGTTAGCATGTATTCAGGTGCTGAATTGTTATTTCTTATGAAGAATGTTTTGCTATTAATTATAAAACTTTGTATGGCACTTATATTTTTGCGCAAGTTTCCTCAAAATTACAACAGGTAAGCTAATTAGTATTTGCGTAATTGTCCTAATATTTTTTGTGCAAATGTCCACCCTGTTCTCAGGTAAATTTGCGCAAATGTCCTTCGCCCCATAATTTCAGAATGATCATGTAACTATAATATTATAGCCAATCATCTGTAAAGTTACTTGTGTATGTAAATGTATTGGACTTCATCTAACAAATTTCTTAGGTCCAAAAGATATTAGCTTTTGAAAGAATACTTCCATACCTTGTAGCGATTTCAATCAGACTAATGAAAAAATGAACAGGAAAAAATATTTACTGAATTGGCGAAATTATAAGGCTTCTGTAAATTAGTATAGTAATTTTTTTTTTCATTTTCAATTCTCATCAGTCTGATTTAAATCATTTCAACGTAAATTTAGCTGAGGCATTATCTTTGGACAAAAGACTTTTTTTTTTAAATAAACTCCAATACACTTACCTGTATTTTTACAGATGTAATGGATGCACTGAAACCATTCTGAACCGAAAAGAATCCGATCTGAAAAAACTAATTTAAATGTTTTAAATGTCACTGCAAGTGATAATTAACTGTTATGTAATTGAAGGTTACTTTTTGAATGGTCATGAAGATGTAACATGTAGTTTGTTAGAAATTCAAATATTAGAAAAGTGAAAGTATGACGGACGGATGGATGAACGGGCGAATGAACAGACGAACAAACAAACCGACCGAACACTATATACCCCACAATGAAAGTTTGCAGGGCATAAAAAGGTCAATCTGAAAGGTAAACCTAAGATCTCAGACATACAGACACAAAGGAGAAAGCCCCATTGTAGCTGCAATGTATAGTGCTTGATTTAGTGAAGTAGTGTACACAATTCCATGAAGATTTTACAAGTTCCGCGCTTTGTATTACATATAAATCCATACAAGCAACGTTTCATTGAAGGGTCTACCAAATGTTCTACCAAAATTCTCTCCAAGCTCTTAACGACAATCCTTACAGCCATCAAAACAGGTCTCCATAAGTATTGCGACACATGTTACTCTAGAAATGGGATCAATCAAATGTTGATACTAAAGAACTCAAAAGAATTAATAGAAATCGTGTCATCTTCTTCATTATCATTCTGTAATCACTCTATATAGAACATTGTCACACTCGAAATTAAAAAGCAGACTCAAAGACCTTATCCATCGTTGCTTTCACAAGAAAAACGGAGATCGTAGATATAAATTTTTAGTTCTAGGAAGAAAAGAAGCTTACTTTGTCAAAAACGATTCAGAATCGACAAGGAAGTATACGGAAAATGATATTATTGAAATGTCATATTTTCTGATCGACAACATATTTGTGACGTTTCCTATGAGAACCAGTTGCGCCCACTTCTCGCCGATATTTTTCTACATTCTTATGAAAAAGTGTTTCTGGAAAGCCTAGTTCAAAAGAAAGACAGAAAACTAGCCCAAGCCTTTAATTTCAGCTTTCGCTATATAGATGAGGTTTTATCATAGAACAATCCTCGATTTAGTGATTACTCTCATCTCATCTACCACAGTGAGCTTGAAATAAAGGATATAATAGACACTCCTTACTCAGCTTCATATCTTGACCTTCATTTAGAAATTAATGACAAAGTATAGATACAATCTGAACTCTATGACAAACGTGATGACTTTTCCCATCGTGAACTTTCATTTGCAGCAACATTCCAGCAGCACCTGCGTATTGAGTTTATATCTCTCAAATCATACGCTATGCTAGAGCTTGTTGTGATTACAATGATTTCTTAGAACCTACACGCTTGCTGTTAACACAATTGATCAAGGATTCATTGTTCACAGACTATAGTCATCACTACAGAAATTCTATGGTCGTCATCACGAGTTGGTAGACCGATATGGTGTATTTGTATCCACAATGCGAACAGATCTTTTCCCTATGTCATAGACGAATGTCCTCTCGTATCGGATTTGACTTTTCCTGGATATGACTTTGATCATCACGGCGAGTGTCTTGCTCAGAAGCAAGAACAGCTTACCCTTCTGAAACATCTGTGTTCACTCCTGGTTTTTAGTGGGGTCCGTGATGCTCATTTTGTTTTTAGTTTTGCATCTCCTCTTTGTGAGTTTTTTTGGAAGTACAAAACATATTGCATATATATTGTAAATAAGTAAATTTCTGTTTACCCCATAATGATATTTTTTATTTCTAAATGTTCAGTTACCTTAGTTAACAATTTTTTGGAATAAAAGATAAAAGTTCTGCGAAAAATGAAGAAAGTGAAATCTCTTATGATTTTGCACCAACATCAGAATACTGATCGTATGAGCGACTGCTGGAAACTGTTTCACTATTTAGTTAGGACAAGGGAAGAAAAAGATGGTGAAAACAGTAAATAAAATGACTTCAAATAGTAACAATAAAGATGTTAGCAGCTTCGGTGCCTACTTTTCAACAATATCCTACATGTATACCCCAACCGGCATTTCAACCAAATTTTGCCCAATCTTCGCCAACATCTAATTCACAGCTCGGCTGGTATCCTGTTAACCAACATCCTATCCAACCTATAATGCCTACTACATTAGATCAAGCTCCAGAAAATGACAGTAAACTTGATTTATTAACGAGAAAAGTCGATCAGATATTTCAAAGGTTGTCAGTTATTGATACATTATCTGATAAACTGAATAAATTTGACAAAACTATAGAAAAAATGGTTGCAAGTGTTGATATCGTAACCAAGAGAGTTGACGAAGTTGAGAAAAGTATGCAATTTATAAATAAACAATTTGAAAAAAATAAAAATGATGTTGATACAGTAAAAACAAAAATCACAGATATCCGTCACGAAAATGAGGGGCAAAATGATGCTATTTCGCGCTTGCAGGCGGATCTTGATGATCTTTATGAAAGACACATAGACAAACAAGGACAATGAGAGAGAATCTCATATTTACAGGTATACCCCTCCAACAGAAAGACGAGGAATCAGATATGACCGAACAAATTTTGGAAACATTCATGAGAACTGAATTAAAATTACCAACGATACCAAAATATCACAGAGCTCACCGATTTGGGAAAGAATTTGTCGAAAAAAATCACGATGGGTCAGTTAAATTCAGCACGAAACCTATAGTTTGCCGGTTTGAAAATTTCAAACAACGAGAACTAGTACGAAAAGCTGCAAGTAATCTTAAGGGTACAAATTTTGGAATCAGCGAGCAGTTCCCTAAGGAAATAAATGACCGTCGCAAAGCTCTATGGCCTTTTTTTTCAGGAAGCAAGGCGACAAAAGAAAAAAGCACATTTCAAAAGAGACAAACTATTTATTGACGGAAATGAGTTCAAACCACCGTTACGACACGAAAACATGGATACAAATACAGGACATGAACAGTTACGCCAAAACTATGAACAACAAGGTGCCCGCCCTAAAAACAATCAGAATACACAAAAACCCCGTGGAGGCCCTCGAAAGGAACATAAATAGGTAAACCATGGAGAGAATACGAACGGAACCGTTATACCGGATTATCCAGTCGAACCAAATGACTTTCACTCAGTCAGTTATAATTTACCTGTTCATGACAATGTAAATAAACATATTAATTTGTTATCGTTAAATGTTTGTGGTATAAAAACAAGAATGTTATATCCAGAATTTAAATCACTTATTTGTAAATATGATATTGTATGTTTCACTTATCACATACTTACATTCTCTCGTCCAATCAAAAGCCTTCCTTTCACCCCTCTATTTTTCATCGAGCACACTTTTTCTACTTTTTCCATGTACTAAGTAAGGGATTATCTTATTGTTTAAAAATTGTTGTTAGACAATACCTTTATTCATACAGGCCAAAGCGTCAGACAGATAATCCTTATATTGCCTGCAGCTATGTACAATTTGTAATGAAAGTACATACATTTTCACTTATACGAAAAGCCCATATAGTGAAAAACACTGAAATTTGTAAAATGTACATCAAATAAATGTATTGTCTAACAACATTTTTAAACAATAAAATAATCTCTCACTTGGTGCATGTAAAAAGTAGAAAAAGTTTGCTCTATGAAAAATAGAGGAGTGAATGGAAGACTTTTGATGGATTTTTAAATTTGAAAAAAAATAAATTTTCCAAACACCAACAGTTGCTTATTTAAATCCATCACAATGGCAGGATAAAGCTAACATATCGTCCTTATAGTTTAACAGAAACAAGAGTGATTACAAACTGAATACATTTTATTTCATTGTTGGTCAAAAACAACTGATTATTGCCAAAGGGCTTTTTCTCACATATGTAGTACCTTAATTAACCAATTATAGAAATTGTAAAGCCAATGATTAAACCACTCGAAATGTAAATATGTGATAAAGCTAAAGCTCCTCGCACTATATTTCATAGAGCATGGCTTATCATTCTCTAACCCTTACAGAAACTAAGCTAGACGACTGTGATGTCTTAGATTGTGATGATTTCATTTTTGTTATAAAAACAGGAAAAATTTAACGAATTATAAATCTGGTGGTATTGCCTTCGTGTTTAGAAAATACTTAGAGAAGTTTATCAAACCAATTGAGTCTGATTGTCCATTTGTTTACTGGTTCAGTATCGACAAAAAGGTTTTTAATTTCGACCAAAACGTTATTGTGGGTATAGTATATATACCACCAGTTAATACAATTTATTCATCTGATGATGCTTTTAATGATCTAGAAATAGAACTTCATAGATTTAACCAGGGTTCGGAAAATATTATTTTGGTTGGTGATTATAATAGCCGAACTGGTAATTTGTTAGATTTTTATAGTGAAAATCTAATTGATGATTTTTTAGAAGAAAATCTTATAGGTAATATTGAGTATACGGATGTTCATGTATTAGATGAACTTAATATACCACGAATACGAAATAGTGTCGATAATGTGGTAAACAGTTATGGTAAGAAATTTTTAGAATTTTGCAAAAATAACAAAATGTTTATTTTGAATGGCAGACTAGAAAAGGATAATATTGGAAGACCTACTAGTAGAAATTTTAGTGTAATCGATTATGTGATCAGTACGTCACATCTTCTTTCCTGTTTGTCTGATTTTGAAATACTGGAATTCTCGAAACTGTTTTCGGATGTTCATTCCCCTTTGCAATTGCAAAAGAAATGTAATTTCTGAAGACATTGATACTGATTATTTTAGTAAATCAAATGATAATGAAAAAATTAAAATTAAAAAGTGGGAAAATGAAAAAGCAAATGATTTTAAAAATAATATTGATATAAATCTGGTAGATAATTTATTATCAGAGTTGATTGACAGTAATAATCGAATAGATGATATCGAAAAACATGATATCAATAAATTTGTTACTGATATATCTGATGTTTTAAGCAACTTTCGGTACTATTGTAGTTAATAGAAATATGCCTGATCGTTCAACAAAACCGAACAGCAAAGACTGGTATAATAATGAATGTAGACAAGCAAAACGTGATTTAAGAAAATCACAGAGATTATATAAACACTATGGGTCTAATATCTTTAAAGAAAGGCTTAGACATAGTGAAGTTTACTATAAAAAAGTTCTTAACTCAAATATATCTAAATATAATCTTGAAATGCAAAACAAGATGAAACGTTTAAAATCACAAAATCCAAAGGAATTTTGGAAGATTTTCAACAAACAAAAGACAAGGAACAAAAACGATATTCCGATTGAGAGTTTATTTGATTTCTTTAAAGACTTGAATAAAAATAATTTTCCTGATGTCTTTTATATAGAAAATGATATGAATTCGGATTCGATTAACGAATCTTTAAATGCTCGTATTACGCGCGAGGAAATAGCTAAAGCCGTTAAAAAGTCAAAAAATAACAAATCGCCTGGAGAAGATCAGGTGATCAACGAATATATTGCTTCATCTCTTGATTTAATTATCGATATTTATGTTAATCTTTTTAATCTTATATTTGATACGGGTATTCTACCTGAGGCATGGTTGATTGGCAACATTGTACCTATTTTTAAAAATGAATCCAAAAAACTACAGACCAATGTTTGGGTAAAATTTTTACATCTATTTTGAATGAGCGTTTAAACAGTTATGTAGAAGTTTTGATATATTAAATGAAAATCAAGCAGGGTTTAGACATGGTTATTCAATCACAGACCATATTTTTTCGTTATACGCTCTTTTTAAACTTCTTAGTGTCAAGAAGAAAAAATTACATTGTATTTTTGTAGACTTCGAAAAGACTTTCGATTCCGTCCATAGAAATTCTCTGTTTTTCAAACTTGTAAATAATAATATAAATGGCAAATTTCTACGAGTTATTAAAAGCATGTATAATGATGTTAAGTCTCGTATAATTCATAATAATACTATTTCAGATATTTTTGCTTGTGAAATTGGAGTAAGACAAGGCGAAAATCTTTCGCCCCTGCTTTTTTCACTATATTTAAACGACTTGCAAACGTTTTTTGAAAACTCAAATCTAAAGGGTGTAGACTCTATAAGTTTAGACTTAGAAAATGAACTTTCTATTTACCTTAAACTGTTCTTATTACTCTATTCCGACGACACGATATTACTTGCTGAGTCAAGTAATGATTTACAGTTACTTTTAAATAGTTTTGTTGATTATTGTAAAGAATGGAAACTAAAGATTAATGTAGACAAAACCAAAGTTATGGTTTTTCAAAAGGGAGAGTTTCGAACAATCTGAATTTTTATATAGATAATGAAGAGATTGAAATTGTAAAAGTATACAAATATCTTGGCGTTATTTTTTCTAGAAATAATTCATTTTTTTCAACCAGAAAATATTAACAAGAACAAGCCTTAAAAGCAATGTTTAGCATAATCAAAAAGTGTAGGTCTAATAACTTATCAATTGAGTGCTCAATTGACATGTTTGATAAAGCTATTATTCTATACTTTTGTATGGTGCTGAGGTATGGGGCTTTGAGAATAGTGATATCCTCGAAAAGGTTCAATTAAAATTTTGTAAACATATACTACACCTTAAACAGTCGACTCCGAACTTTATGATTTACGGAGAGCTTGGCAGGTTTCCACTCTCTGTGAAAATAAGGGTACGTTTGATAAGTTTCTGGTGTCGTCTTGTGTATGATAATGAAAATAAAATTTCGTCATTGTTATACAAATTACTACGTATTAATTTGGTTAATTATGGTTTTGAATGTAAATGGTTGTCCTGTATTAAAAATATTCTTGATAATTGTGGAATGTCAAATGTATGGAATAATCCAGATTTTTATTTAAAAGAATGGATTATTTTAAGTGTAGAACAAAAGTTAAAAGACCAATTCAAACAAGAGTGGTCGGCAAAAATGAATTTGTCTTCAAAAGGTATATGTTATCGACTTTTTAAGCATGATTTTAATTTTGAGAAATATTTGTCACTTTTACCGCCATATTTTTCATTGATATTTTGTAAATACAGATGTAGTAGTCACCGATTGCCTGTGTAGACGGGAAGATGGCACAATGTATCTAGAAACGATAGAGTGTGTCATCTTTGCGACTCCCAGGACATTGGTGACGAATTTCATTATATTTTTACATGCAACTATTTTAACAATGAAAGAAAAAAATATCTTCCGTATTACTGTCATGACAACGGAAACGTTCTTAAATTTAATCAATTGTTTTCAACACAAAATTTTGCAATATTACAAAAATTGTGTAGATTTATTAAGATAGTTACAGTGAAAGTCTCTCCTCCTGGTTAAGGAAGACTGTCTTTTGTTTTCACACATGTATATGTAAATTTTTTTTTGATAATTTGCTGTGTTATTGTCTCTATAACTAATGTATAGTTTATGAGAATAAAGATATCTATCTATATCTATCTAATATAACTAACATAATCAGATAATTAAAAACAATTTTAAAACTCATTTGATTATGAAAAATCACCATTAATTATACAAAAAATTCAATAAATTATTTTGTTCCAAAAATGTTGTAACTCTAGAAAAGCTCTGTAGATATATAAAAATAGTTTTTAACAAGGTCGCCCCTCCTGGTTAGCTTCAAGTTTGTATATCTTTATATATATTTTCACACATGCTATGTTATAATTATGTTCTCTGTAACTCTGTAATAGTTTATGAGAATAAAATCATTTCATTTCATTTCATTTCACAGTTGATTTACACTAACAAGTGTCGGACGAATGAGTGTCGGACAAATGAGTGTCGGACTAATAAGTGTCGAACTAATGAGTTTCGGATTAATGAGTGTCGGACTAATGAGATGATCCCAAAGTTGGTGCACATAACTTAATTCAACTGTTTGTGTTGTTTACCGTTACCTTGATCTTTCGTGATTGTTCCTCGGGAAAAAATCTGTTACCAACTACAAACAACAAAATAAAGCTAAACTAAATTTTGTTGTTTGTAGTTGGCAACATATTTGTTCTCGAGGACAATTTTTTTTTTATTTTCCATTTTTATTGTTTTATCTCGTTAGATCAGTATTTTATTGATTTTTTTGGTGCATTTTCCTTTATTGTTTCCTGTATCTATACACTTTTCTTTCAATTAGGCAATAAATAATCAACTAATTAAACTACACATAATTTATTTTCCCTGTCATAAAGAAGCCATGGGTTTGGGTACGGGGGTTTGGAGGTGTCTTAAAAATAAAAAAAAAATAACAAAAAAAAAAATAAATAAATATTAATAATAAAATAAACAAAAATTTTTAAAAAATGAATAAAAATGTGTTACTATTGTCTTTTCTGTACTTCTCCTCTCCCTTTAAGGCCCAAATCCTTCCATCCTCTCAAATTCCCGAGCAGCACGAGCAGCGAAATGAGCATGCAAGCATTTTAAGCAGCAAATATGTAGCTTTCCCACCGCACAGCGGCTGCACCACCACCACTCACCGCTGAATTTCCGAGATGAACACGCAAACAGCACGAGCAGCGAAATGAGCATGCGAGCATACTTTTTAGCAGCAAATATGTAGCCTTTTCCACCGCACAGCGGCTGCACCACCACCACTCGCCGATGAATTCCCGAGATGAGCACGCAAACAGCACGAGAAGCGAAATGAGCATTCGATCAGTGAAAACAAGCAGCGAAATGAGCGTGTGGGCATACCCTTAAACAGCGAAGTTTCCACTGCACGGCGGCTGCAGCAGCAGCAATATTTCCGAGATGAGCACGCGAGCAGTGAAAACGAGCAGCATGAGCATCGAAATGAGCACTTTGGCATACCATTAAACAGCGATTTTGTCCCTTTTCCCACCGCACAACGATTGTAGCAGCAGCAGCAATATTCCCGAGATGATCACGCGAGCATCCAAAATAAGCAGCGTGAGGAGCGAAACGAGCACGCGAGCATACCATTAAACAGTGAATATGTAGCTTTTCCCACCACACAGCGGTTGCAGCAATGTAGCCGAAATGAGCACCCGATTTTGAAACGAGCACAAGAGCAGCGACATGAGCACACGAGCAGTGAAACGAGCACAAGAGCAGGGAAACAAGCACACGCGCAGTGAAACGAGCACGCGAGCACCGACATTTCCAAGCTGACCGTTTTTAAAGCTTTTTTCTGTAAAATATCGTCATTCGTACTTTGAATACAGAGAGAGGCAGACGTCGATAATGTATCGTTTTTGTCTCGCCCGCGACGAAAGGCGCGGAAAGCGAGACATATGCGTACAAAGTATGACGGCGACGGAGGCGGCGGCGGCGACGGCGGCGGCGGCGGCGGCGGCGTAAACTTTCATGTTAAGTTTTTGTGATTAGGTCACTTTCTCAGTAACTATAAGTGGTAGGTCAATGATATTTGGTATATAGGTTGGTCTTGAGTAGTACATGACAGTCTGCTATATGNTTTTTTTTTTTTTTTTATTTGTTTTATATAAATAGTCAGGATTTTACATTACCCTCTACACTACCACCTGACCAGGGTTTCTGAGGGTTTAATTTGAATACAACCGACTATTTACAATTTTCTTTTTTTTTTTCAGACAGTTCAATATCAATAATAATTTTAATTATAAAACTCTTTCATTCCTCCTTTAGGGACCCATTCACTCACACTTACATACTTGGTATAAACATAATATACAGCAAGTGCTATTTCATAATACACTTTGTATCTAAATTGTTGCATGTTACTGTGAATTCATACCATAATTTAAAAAAAATGTATTATTCTGGTTAGGTTAAGTAAAAATTTGATTTATTGGAGCCCAAAACTTTCTATATGAAACCAAACAATTATTCTTCTTTGCAACAGATTCCTCAAGAGATTGATACCTCTTGATTTTACATATACTATATGGCTTTTGTCTGTGACCTCAATTTCACGGTCCAATGAACATGTTAAGTTTTTGTGCTTAGTTTAGTTTCTCAGTAACTATAAGTGGTAGGTCAATGATATATGGTATGTAGGTTGGTCTTAGATAGTACATGACAGTCTGTCATATGGCTTTTGTCCTTGACCCCAATTTCACGGTCCAGTGAGCATGTTAAGTTTTTGAGATTAGGTCACTTTCTCAGTAACTATAAGTGGTAGATCAATGATATTTGGTATATAGGTTGGTCTTGAGTAGTACGTGACAGTCTGCTATATGGCTTTTGACCTCAATTTCACGGTCCAATGAACATGTTAAGTTTTTGTGCTCAATTTAGTTTCTCAATAACTATAAGTGGTAGGTCAATGATATATGGAATGTAGGTTGGTCTTATGTAGTACATGACAGTCTGCTATATGGCTTTTGTCTGTGACCTCAATTTCACGGTCCAATGAACATGTTAAGTTTATTTGCTTAGCTTACTTTCTCAGCAACTATAAGTAGTAGGTTAATGATATATGACATGTAAGTTGATCTTAGGTAGTACATGACAATCTGTCATATGGCTTTAGTCCTTGACCTTAATTTCACGGTCTAGTGACCATGCTAAGTTTTTGTGATAAGTTCATTTTCTCAGTAACTATAAGTGGTAGGTCAATGATATATAGTTTATAGGTTGGTCTTGAAGTACATGGCAGTCTGTCATATGGCTTTTGTCCTTGACCCCAATTTCACGGTCTAGTGAGCATGTTAAGTTTTTGTGATTAGGTCACTTTCTCAGTAACTATAAGTGGTAGGTCAATGATATTTGGTATATAGGTTGGTCTTGAGTAGTACATGACAGTCTGCTATATGGCTTTTGTCTGTGACCTCAATTTCACGGTCCAATGAACATGTTAAGTTTATTTGCTTAGCTTACTTTCTCAGCAACTATAAGTAGTAGGTTAATGATATATGATATGTAAGTTGATCTTAGGTAGTACATGACAGTCTGTCATATGGCTTTTGTCCTTGACCTTAATTTCATGGTCTAGTGGCCATGCTAAGTTCTCAGTAACTATAAGTGGTAGGTCAATGATATATGGTATATAGGTTGGTCTTGGGTAGTACATGACAGTCTGCTTTATGGCTTATGTCTCGGACCTCAATTTAATGGTCCAGTGATCATGTTAAGTTTCCTAGTATGTTTTAATGTAAGGTAAATAATATTTGGTATGTGGATGACAGTCTACTATTTGGCTTTAGCCCTTGACCTCATTTTCACGGTCTAGTGAACATGTTTGGTTTTCAGTATCTATCAGTGGTAGGTCACTGATATTTGGCATTTTGGTTTTTGGTGATACATGACAGTCTGCCATATTGCTTTTGTGAGGTAATCTAATTTCACAGTCTAGCGAACAAACGTTAAGTTTTCTGATTAAGGCAGTTGGAATTTTCACATCAATTTTGGGACCAAGTGGGGACGGGCGAGACATCAATTTGGGTCCACACTTGTTCCTGTTTCCTAGGTTTTCTGATAGCAAAATCTGGTTTGCATCGAGAGGGAAACCCAGATTATTTGCATTTTGGTTACAATCGCTTGCAATACCCTAACTTATAACATCGTGGCAACATTTAATCATTAAAACAATCAATACGTAAAATTTCGCAGCAATGTAGAGGTAAAATCGAAGAAACATCAAGCTACGAGTTGTTATGGCCCTGTCACACTATAACACTTAGCGCCAACGTGTGGAAATATTTTCGTACACGCTGGTGTGCGTTGTGTAAGTTAGAGGCGCGTTCTTAACACGTGACAAATACGCCGACACACGTTGGCGTGCGTTGTTGAACGTTTGGTGCGTCGGAAAATTTTTAACATGCTCAAAATTTCACGACGTTCGTCTAACGTGTTGTTGATAAGTTATGCACACGTTAGACGAACGCTAGAGGTACGTTATGCACGCAATGTGTGCGATATGTAGTAGTTTCTCGAAAGTTGTTTTAAACGTGTAAAGAACGCAAATCGTATTTTTCTGTGACTTTTCTTTCTATTTCTACCTTTGCAAATGGCATTGGGGTGAAGACTTTCCAATTGATCTGACGAAAGATTGTCAAAACGCTATACAGGCGTTCTCGGAATGCTAGAAAACCGTTATGGATGCGTTCGGAATACGTCAAGTGCGCTAGTAAAACGCCTTTTAAACGTCGTCTTACGCTGTTAAACGTTTTGTGAGCGTTGCAGGCAAAAAAGTTCTCCGTGCGTTGTAGGTCGTTTTCCTGACGTTATGAATGCGTCCAACAAGAGAATTTCTTCAATTTCTTCGGCGTGTACCAACGTTCTTACAAAAATTCGCGAACATCAGCACACGTTGGCTAGAACGTTATAGTGTGACAGGGCCTTGAATTATAAAAACATCGTTATGTGCTGCTCGCGATGAAATAATATGATTATTTTCCGAGTTGATTAAAAATTTTACATGCTAGACTTGTGCATCAGTGCGAAGCATGGATGTATCATTGATCGACATCTAGCAATGAATTCAGTACAAACCGGTGCTAGCCCTGGGTCGACTTGAACTTACTAACAGCTCATTGTTAAAAGGCCTATTGTGACTTCAAGATGTAGAACAACAATAAAAGCATTGTTCCCGATTGTTTGGTTTACCATGTATTTGTAGCGACTTTGTCTCATTTGCATTTGCTCCATATCCTTTCATTATTTATTTTACACTATGCTCCGTTCCTTGTATTGCTCACGTCCTAAGCACTGGATTTAGCTTTATATTTCCTTTTGTTTGGATAAAAATAAATCTTGTATCCATTTTTTAGCTTACCTGGCTAAGCCAGGTTGAGCTTTTGTCATCACTTGGCGTCCGTCGTCCGTCCGTCTGTCGTTAGCTCACTTTCAAAAATCTTCTCCTCCAAAACCACTGGGCCAAATGTAACCAAACCTTAACTACATCATTACCAGGGTATCTAGTTTCAAATTTGTTATTTTCTATGTCCTAGGTCAAACAACAAAAAATAGAACATAGGGGTAAATTTTGGTTTTTGGCAAATAACTCGAAAACCGTTACAGATATCAAAAATTTTACGAAGTGAAAATGATCAGCATGACAAGATCCACCCCCCTGAAATTTTGAAGAAAATCTGATGACCCATCGTAGAGTTATTGCCCTTTTTCCGTAAAATTTTCGAAATTATGATGTTTTTTATTTTTTATTAAAAAAACTATAATAGATAGAGGTTACGTTTGAATTGCAAAAATGTTAAGCATGTCAAGATCTACCTACATGGAAAATTTTTAAGAAAATCCAAGTACCCATATACGAGTTATAACTCTTTATAAGTCAAATTTTTCGTGATTTTATATTTTGTCCTATACTTCAAAAACGCTTTGAGATAGAAGTCAAGTTTAAATTACAAAAATGTTTAGCATGTCAAGGACTACATTTTATTGAACTTGGTCAAGTTCTCCGACCTTTTGTAAGATGGCCGCCAGCGGGGAAGATAGTTTAACATTTGAAGCTATGGGAAAACATTTTCTGAGATGCATTCTGAAAAACCATTATTTTAATGGCCAATTGGAAGCAACTTTGGTCACAACAGTCTGTAGGTGGCCCCTTTGAAAATGTTTTTGTCAAGTCTGCATCACATCCAAGATGGCCCCCAGCGGGGAATATAGTTTAACATGGACCTATGGGAAAGCTTTCAAAGATCTTCCCGGAAACAACAATGCCAATTTTATCCAAACTTGGTCACAATAGTCTTTGGTTGGTTCACTTCAAAAAATATGTCTGGCAAGTCCGCACATCTTCCAAGATGGCTGCCAGCAGGGAACTTAGTTTAACATTGTTCCCTATAGGAAAACACATTCAAAGATTATATCCTCTGAAACTACTTGGCCAATTTGAACAAAACCTGGACACAATAGTCCTTAGTTGGCCTTCTTTTAAAAATGTATCTGGCAAGTCTGCAACCCATCCAAGATGGTCCTCAGCTGGGACCATAGTTTAACATTGCCCCCCTATGGGAAAGCATTCAAAGATTTTCTCCCCTGAAACAACAAAGCTAATTGGTTCCAAACTTGGTCACAATATTTCACGGATGGTCCCCCTTAGAAAAATTGTCTATCAAGTCTTCACCTCATTCTAGATGGGAACTTAGTTTAACATTTGATCTAGTATTGGAAAACACATGCAAAGATCTTCTCCTCTGAAACTATTAGGCCAATTGAAACCAAACTTAGTCATAATTGTTGTTGGATGATGCCCTTAAAAGTTTTTGATTTTTATGTTCATTCCTCAGTTGGCCTTCTTCAAAAATGGTAACCATATCCAAAATGGTTGAAATTATAGAACAACTTTGGAGCAAATACATTTTGTACCATCAAGGTCTATAAACATACTTGAAAATAATGTCCTTTATTATTTAGGTTAATTGGACTGTCTATGTCAGCCAAGGCCCAGGTGAGCGATACAGGCTCTTGAGAGCCTCTTGTTTTTTATTTCTGCCTTTCACGCGACTCGATGAGAAGTTAATCCTAGAAAACATATGCAAAGTATATATTGACGATTATTGTACATTTATCTTAACTCCAGTGTAAATTGCCATGAAAAAATCCCATTTTAACTATCAAAAGTTGAAAAAAAGGCTCTGACATGAAACGATTTTGAAACGATTTCGGATCTCAAGATCGGAAATAGGGAAAACGCTCCAGGCGAAACTAGTTAATGCACTACACCAGCATACGCCAACACAGCATGTAAATTGTTTGGAATGAAACCAAAATATTTTAATAAAACTTAGCATCATTCTTACTAAAAAATCTTATCTTTGCAGATATGAATTGGAGGTAGAAAGATATTTTTCACTTCCAGCCATCGAAACGGGTTAGGATATAATACTTTTATTTTTTAAAGACTTAAACAACGCATTTGATTGTACGTATTTGGTCAAGAAATGGTCAACTCTGACGTGTTGTTTGCGATCGAGTTTAAATTTCAATCCCTAGAAAAATGTCATGGTTTCATTTCATCTATTGCACATCGTAGATGCTGATCAATTTTCACTAACTAACTATATGCTAAAATTTTCTAAACTGGCTCCACTCGACGATTTGTTTACCTTGTACAAAATCCAGAAATATTGATATCTATTATCACATCTATAAAAGATATTGGTGAAAAAATTCACTATAGCATAAATTTAAGCGCAACTTGCGATCACTTGCGTCATTGCATGTACACGCTGTCTCTACCGGAGAAAGATAACAATTAGACAGCATTACACATGGCTCCATACAGGATTACAGTGGATAATGTAACGCTTTATTTGATTGGATGCTTGTAATAATTTTGCAATAGCAGAAATATTTGGTTTATTTCTGCATGTGCAAAATTCGATTAATGCATATGCAAAAATAATTAAGCACATCGCTAAATTCGATTTCTGCATATGCATAAATAATTAAGCATATGAAAAAATCGATTTTTGCATATGCATAAATAATTATGTATATGCTAAATTCAATTTTTACATATGCTTAAATATTTATGCAATTGCTTAAATCGATTAATGCATATGCAAAAATCGAATTTAGCATATACTTAAATCATTATGCATTTGCAAAAATACACTTTTTTGACCCTGATACTGCGCCATATATACACTTGGATTCTCTTTCTGGTTTACGTTTACTTCTGTCGTTCCCAGGCATTTTGTTAGAATGTAGATGTCAAAACTGAATTCATCTCCAAGTCACGTGATTATAATTAATGTGTATTTTACTTTGTTTGATAACCATTAGAAAGCATATAATGAAAAAAACTAAACTGTAAATAGTATAACTTTATTTATTGTATCTTTCATCTTTTTTTAATTGTCAATCAGTTGCTCTGAATTGCAAAACCCTTGCTTCACCCCATCCAGGTGATTGACATGAGAATGTATCAATTTCATTTCAACATCAAAATAGGTGATGACATATTTCTTTTGATTCTTTCTACTTCAAAGGACTTCTAAGTGGTGTGGCAATTTTAAAACATTTCCCAGTTTTGATGAATGAAACTCTTCATTTATAGCTGGCCAAAGTTCGAGTTGAAGCTCGAGTTCGAGTTACAGTTCGAGTTTAAAGCCGAGTTTGAAATGCAAGTCCGGCAACTCGAAAAATGGATTATGATTTCAACTATAGAGTTAAAATGAAATTTTTCTTTCTGAGGCGACCTAAGAGAAGGCGGATTTCCCACCTAGAGTTTCCACTGTCAAAAAAAAAGGAAAAAAAGAAAAACAAGATGATTTTAATGATTCCTGTTTTTTTCTTTC
>MJUU01012418.1:5456-21859 GCA_002080025.1 Modiolus philippinarum | reverse complement strand
TAACGAATAAGGAATAAGGAATAAGTAACCAACTTGACGCCCCTGAGTCTTTTTGTGTATTTATTTTTAGCCATCACCACAGGGGAGGGTTTGGATCCAAGAAAACGATTTTAACCCCTCCGCAATTTTTGCGCCTGTCCCAAGTCAGGAATATGTTGGTCATTGGCTTGTCCTTGTCTTCTTATAAAATTTTAGTTTCTTGACATTTGGGTCATTGGATGTGGTTTGTTTCCATTGATTTATTCACTTTTTTACTTTTTAAGACCATTTAGGGCTTGCTATATGTTGTGAGGTTCCTCACGGTGTTGAAGACCGTACGGTGACCCCTAGATGCTTTGTTTTAGGTCGATTTAACCTGAATATGGGATATTGTCTCCTTGACATTTATCCCATTTCCTTTCTTTTTCATATTCATTTTGGGATGACAGCTTTGATGTTCATCTTATTCGAAGGCAATAATTGTATAATGTTCTTGAAGTGTAACATTTATTGATATGCAGTAAAAAACTGGTCAGGATAAAGCGAAATCTAACTGTTTTTTAATGGAAGTCTTGAACTTATTACTATTTATCTACATTTTTGATAGGTTGAGAGAGATTTGAATCACTATTTAACACGTTTGTGGCCTTTCTGCATGTCATAAGATAATCTTGATGAAATACCACATTGGAAGTCAAAATAATACAAAGTCATTATTGTAAGTTATCTGTGATAAAGAAACAAAACAATTTCCATGTTTTAACATTTTTGTTTACTGAAAAACACAATATTGCAACATACAAGGTTACCTTTTTAAGATTTTCCTCCATGCATTCTATGCGGTCAGTGACTTCTTTGAGATTTACATCCATATTCTTCAGTAACGAGATTTGTCTCTTTTGCATTTTTTCAAAGGGAATGCTTACTTCCTTGGCAATAGCTAACACTGCTTTCTCTAACTCATTCCATTTTTTATTAAAATCTGTTTCATTCATAATTCCACGCTTTCCATGATGTGCCAATTCGTTACGAATATTACGAATTACTTCGAGATGTTTTTGAATTTTTGAGAATATTCCAGGTGAACATATTTTTACCAAACAACAAACGAGACCTATATCTAATTTCTCTGTTGTTATTCCAGGATGAGCCGATATTTTACACAGACAATCCTGAGTTATGTCGTTTTTATGATCAGTTTTCAAATGTCCTCGAACCTCTGGGCCATCTAATTTGAACAAAGTTTGTATTTGTGATGTATTGAGGTTGGCTCGTTTGTTTGTAGCCGCTAAAGAGGCCGATCTTATACATTCACAGCAAGGCTTTGTGGGTTTCCATCGATGAAACATTTCGTGTTTGCTTTGGTTTAAAAACCTATCAAAGTCGGTATTGTTTAATATGCATGTATCAAAAAAGAAAGTTAGTATATCCATCGTAGTCCCGACGCAAAATGAAAATAAGCGTAAGTAAAATCGTCTTTCTTCATACATATCTGAATTTGATATTCTCTAAATAGTTTCACATAGGATTAACAAGCTTCACCTGTAAATACATTTTAACAAAAACAACTATTCAATTAAATCGTAATGGATTTTAAAAAAAATTCATATATTTAAATTCTTTTCATAATTTATATATTTTCTACTAAAAATGTAGTTGAGAAAATGCTTATTATTTCTTATTTACATATTCTCACTTATTGATTATCATTTTGACCCTTTTTACTGTTTGCAGTTATTTTAATACCAACGAAAAAGATATTTAAGTCAAGGAAAATTAACAAAAATTCACAGGAATCTAGTTTCTTTGGGCAATTTTTATCTTGTAGTCAGGAATTGGCATAGACGAGGGTTTCCTGGACGAACTTAACTCGAGTTCCATACAGCAAGTGTGAGTTTTTCCTTAGAAATACATGCAAAACTCAGCATTTAATTAGTTTCTGAAGCTAAAACCAAGTTTCCTACTGCAAATTTTGCTTCCACAGAGAAACCTGTTTTTCTCTGGAAACAAAGTGTTTCTTGGGGTAAACTTGTAGTTTACTGCACAGCAAATGGTTGTCTTCCTTTTCAATTACATAGAAAGCTGAAGATATTTCAATTTCTAAAGCTAAACTCAACTTTCCTTCAGCAAAGACAGTTAAAGGCAGCTACTAATTTTTTCTCATTTAGGTAATAAATAGTACACTATAAAAATTCGCTTTCGATCAGATGTTAATTTGAACCTAAGATGAAATAGAAAAAGTTTGATAATAACAAAACCAAAACAATCGATGCTCTAAATCGAGACATGGTATGATTATTGTTCACAAAACATAATCAAGTTTTTCATATTAATACTTAAGTATTTTTCATTTGCATTTAAACATACAAGTCTAATTGTCTAATGTAATTGATCTAAATCACCGTATCGAAAATTTATGATCCGACTTATGAAATCTAAACTCACTTTACGGATCTGCAGAAGTACATGTATCTAGTCAAATCAGCGATCAACATATAATAAATGTCTATCATTAAATAAATCGCTATCTAAAACCAACGTTTGCTTTAGTAAATAAGAGTAATTACAAAATTACCGAACAGAAATCCAAAGGGCAGGTGCAAATCCAAAGACAAAACGATATTGTGAATCACATTAGTTCTGACTTGGTCCTTCATCTTATCTATCCGAAAGAGCTCGAAATTCAGAATACTACAAACCATCCGACTTGGGTCTCATTCCATGACCTTCATTTTGAAATTGACAACAAAGTTTGACTACAAACTAAGCTGTGTGACAAACACAATGACTTCACCTTTCCAATAGACAACTTCCCTTACCTTTGTAGCAGCACTCAAACACCTCCAGTATATGAAAGTGAAAGCTTCCAACTTATTCGCTACTCAAGAGACTGTGGTCAATACAGTGACTTTTTTATAGAGTCTGGTTTCTCACAAATATGCTACTTAAACCAGGGAATGATACTCATGACTTGAAGTTATCACTGCAGAAGTTGTGGATCACAATGGGATATCTGTTTCCCAGGTGACAAATTAAACATCTTAAGAAGATTGTTGCCTCAGCTTTTTTTTTCTTAATCGGGTGTGTGTCTACATTTTTCTTTTACAAGCCTTACCTGTGTGATAGCCTTATATCATGGTTTTCCGATGTTGCTAGTGTCTTATCAATTATAAAGGATGAGTCACAGTTCGGACTGAAACTTCATTTTTTTCTAAAAGGGACTCACATCTATTAAAGATTGTTTTTTGATGGTCGTATGAGACAGATTTTGTGAAAGTGGTCATGGAGATAACAATGCTTAATGAGAAAGTCCAGATATTTGGTCTTAGCTAACGAATCAATTGTAAAACATGCTCTAAGTAGCAGAAGTTGGAATATTACTGTCCATGTGTGGGGAAATTTGCAATTTTAAAATCAAAGTCACTTTTTATCGTATCTAAACGTTGGTTGGACTTTAGAAATTCACAGAACCCTCAGCGTTATAAGTACAATCTTACATGAAGGAAATAACCGTACAGCCACGTCCTTTTCCAAAACCGTTTTAGTTTTGTCTTAGCTTTGAAAACAGAGCTTCTCTGGGAAACCCACATTTACTGGAAAAATTTGGCTTAGCTTCAGACATTCATTAGATGTTGAGCTTTTAATGTATTGCTTTCTTTACCCTAAGGTGGTTGACTAGTTTGCAGACTACTTCTTGGGCCCATACCGCAAACCCGTGTTTCCTGTCACTTTCCTGATAGCAAAACCAAGTTCTGCATGGAGAATCTGGGTTCCTCTGAGTGTCGCCGGCCATAGACATTAGCGTATTCACCTTGATGTCGTTTTACTTAGGAGTTAGTAATAACTTACAATGCGATTTTTTAGGTTACTTTCATCAAACGAGTCATTTACTGTAAATGTATAGTGTGCTAGAGCATGTAAAAGCTTCACAGAGCTGTGTCACAATGAATATTCTTCGTAGTTAGCTTTTTTAGATCTTTGATTTTTGTGCAAAAGGTAATCATTCTTGCCATTTGCAAACATAAATGTACCAGTGAGTTGGTACATTTATGTTTGCATATGCAGGAAATAAATTAACAGTAACTTCGGTATTTTTTTATCAATTACCACTGGGCCGATGCCTCTGCTGGAGGACTGTTAGTCCTCGAGGGTATTCACCAACCCAGTAGTCAGTACTTCGGTGCTGACCTGAAAACCGAATTCATTGAAAATTTACAAAATTTTCTTTAAAACTAAGGAGTATCTCCCTCGTGCATAGCTCTGTCCTTAGCGGAATTTTGGCTTTTCTATTTAGATCCTTTTGGTTATTTGTTCTTTATCAGCTTTTACACTTTTTTGTTTAATGGACTTCCAAATGTTTTGGTTTTTATCTGCACTGATGAGATATAAGTTGTCGAAATGCGCATATCCAGTAAATAAATTAACAGTAACTTCCGTATTTTTTTTATTTGGTACACCTACGGTACGTGATTGTTTACCTAAGGTATTCCTGAAGTGAAAACATGAAATTTGTTGTAACAGTGCCGTAAGACAGGAATGACAAGCATAGTACGAAGAATTAACTGTGATAAACAAACTAACTAAAGGTAACACCAAAATAGTGACGAATGAATTAAAATTAAGAAAAATGTTTCATGGAAACGGCATATTGTTGCTGTTATATTTTTCTTAACGTTTTTTTTTTTCCGAATGATGTCTGTAATGGTTTAAATGTATTCCAATAGCAAACTACCGGAGTAACCGTTAATATATTTTCTGCATATGCTTATTTTGACAACTTATGTCTCATCGGTGAAGATCTTAATGCGATAAAGTGAGTTCGAATATACAAGATACGAATAAAAATGATTACAGGAAACACCTGCAATGGTCGAAAAACACAGTCACACCCTACAATGTATCAAGGAACTACACAAGTAAAAAAAAAACAACAAAAAATAAAGACAAAAACTAAACGTAGACGACAGTCGGACCAGGTACCGACACCAGCAAATGCCAGCGGCAGGTCCAAACGTGTCCATGGGCACCCAAACCATATATTTACTGACTTACGTATCTCCAGTTAAAGTAAGGTTTGCATGAAATGCCAATAATCCAATTTTCAACAGATAATATTCGTAAATTCATTGTTTTTTCAAACAAAAATATGTTATAAATACTATAAATATTATCCTATAATATTACTTTACAACTGTCTTTAGCTGAAAATGTTCAAATAAAATGTTTGGGGTAATCGATTTCAATTTAAATGTTATGTCTTTTTTAAGAACGACTTGTCGTTAAATACTCAATGTCAAGCTAATAATTCGCTATACGCTAATAAACATGTATTATAATATACTTGAATTAGAATAAAAGCCTTTTGAGAAATTGAGATTGCAATCTTTAATTTTTTCACAGATATATACTTCCTTTATCAATATACAACAGACAATACCAATGAAAACTCAATGTTTTATATCTTAAAATATTCTCCTAGAACCTTAGTTTCATATATCTCTAAGCTGTATGTCCAAATCAAAGCTCCGATGGAGCTGAAACTAGAAAGCCCTGAAAATCTTCATGTGGCAAAACTTCGTAGTCATCCAAAGAACTGCTGCATAGAAAATAACGAATTAACATGCTTTATTGGCCTTAGAGAACTGATTTGAACAAGGGTGATAGAAAGTACAATTTCTAAAAAGTGAATAAAATATCACAGGCAATTCCATAATCACGTGAATATGATCGAAATGGGGGTGTCCAGTTCAACTCATGTGCTAAATAGGAAATCTGGGTAAATACATACATTCGCCGATTTGAGAACTGATTCGCTAAACACGAACAGAAGGTAAAACAATTTATATATATTAAGTAATTCGGTAATACATGAAAATAATCGGATTGTGTGATTTCGATTGCATGTGGATTTCATTGCTATAAATATGCCACATGACACAGGTAAACATCTTATTTCAATTTTTTGACAAAGTTCTACGCGTGTGAATATTTATGTACTGTATGTTAATATCAATTCTATATAACAACACCGTCAATATGCGACTTACAAAAAAGGATTTTGAAAGAAATTTACGCACTATATTTTGATCGGAAGCATGTAGCTCTTCAAATATGTTAATAGGACTGAAGCCTTTCTCGGGTGGTTTTAACAACTCTCAGCCTACGACTTTCGAGTTGAAAAGTAACTTATTTACCTGACAAATATTCGACATTAGAACATGACCTGATCGCTGCATGGACTTTTATCATTTATCGTTATAAGCAAGGATGGGTCAAGATTTGGTCTCTTTTATTAAACATCAAACTGATTCACACAAAATATATACAGAGGAGAATGTCATCACAATGCTGGAATTTTTTATTAATCACATATTTTAAGAATTATGAGGACAAGTTTTCCAGCAGACTGTAGGGACACCTATGGGGACTAATTGTCCGCCTCTTTTAGCAGATTTATTTCATAATTTGGTATTTCGTCATTCGTATGAAGTCAGGTTCATACAAGGGCTGGTTCAGAAAAAAAAAGACAAAAAGCTTGCAAAGTCCTTTTATTTCAGAGTCTGTTATAAAGATGATGTTCTTACATTATACAATCCTCCATTTAATGATACCATTCATCGTATATACCCAAATGAAATGATATTAAACAGACAACCGATACGCTGCCATCAGCATTATACCTGGGCCTATAGTACTGCATTGACAATTCTGAATATCTAATTTAACAGAACTTTATGACAGGCGTTGAGTTCAATATTCCAATCGTGAACTTCTCGTTTTTGAACAGTAAAATTTTCACATCTCCGGCATATGGCGTCCAAATCTCATAACTTATTCGCTATTGATGGTTCTCTAGTTTGTACAGCGTTCTATCCCAATAACTTTTTCATCAAGAGTATGTTCAATCACCATTGTTATTGTCACTAAATAAGTTTTTATGTAACCCAATGAGTTGACATACCGTTACAATGTTTCTTTTAAACATATGAGAATTTATATCATTGGGTAGATCCAGAGTTTGCACTGAACTGTACTGAACTGACAAACACTGACTTTGACGCGTGGAGCAGACCTGCTTACCCTTCTGGAACACCTGATGATACCTCAGTTTTTATAGGGGTTCACACTGCTAGTGCTTTAGTTTTGTGGCGTTCTTGTTCATTTTTGTTTATTTGTTTTATCTTTGTCATACTGTCTCTAATCGTGTTGCTGTGAATTGCCGTGATTTTGGATTTATGATTTTAGAATTTTCCCCTTTCCTTGCTCTTGCTTCGGTATTCGTTTGCCGATGTATTTGAGAAAACCACATTTTTGCACTGGCAATGTGACAGATTCCACGCACGGAACAGATCATGCTGACCCTTCCGGAACATTTGATGATACCTCAAGTTTTTTGTTTGTACTTTTAGCACAACAGGGTTGATATATTATGTAAAACTCTCATTTCTACATGCATCCGAGGATGGGACAAATATCTCTTTACATTTACATTTACATTAATAAGAGTACATCAAAGAACAAGAGGCTCTCAAGAGCCTGTATCGCTCACCTGGACCATGGCTGACATAGATAAAAGGCATTTCCAAAAGGAAAAACGAAAAATAAAATTTAGCAGAATACTTTTTTTCTAAAATTACAGTATTCTTGTTTGGTTTCCATAGCAACCGAAAGATCCACCATCCATTTCAACCCATAACAGAACACTATTCAAAAAAAAATTGGGTTCCCCTTATAATTAAAGTAATACATAGTGCTGAAATTAAAACATGCAGACCACTTTTCAAATAAAAATTCAAAAATTTGGGCAGAGGTTCCCCTTAAAATCAATAGGGCCAATGTAAAAACTATGTTCCAGATGGTGGCCATCTTGGATGAGGTACGGACCTCTCAGATATATTTTTTGGATGGGACCACCTAAGGACCATTGTGGCTTAGATTGGTTCTAATTGGACTAGTAGTTTCTGAGAGGAAGATCTTTGAATGTATATTCCATGGGGTCCAATGTTAAAACTTTGTTCCCGCTGGCGACCATTTTGGATGAGGTACAGACCTGCCGGATACATTTTTTAGAAGGGACCATCTAATGACCATTGTGACTAAGTTTGGTTATAACTGGATGGGTAGCTTCTGAGAAAAAAATCTTTGAATGTCTTTCCCATAGGGTCCAATCTTAAAACTATGTTCCCCGCTGGCGGCCATTTTGGATTAGGTACAGACCTGCTGGATACCTTTTTATGAAGGGACCATCTAAGGACTATTGTGACTAAGTTTGGTTATAATTGGACAGGTAGTTTCTGAGTTCTTTGAATGTCTTTCCCATAGGGTCCAATGTTAAAACTACGTTCCCCGCTGGCGGCCATCTTGGATAAGGTACGGAGCTGCCGGATACCTTTTTTTGAAGGGACCATCTAAGGACCATTGTGACTAAGTTTGGTTATAATTGGACATGTAGTTTCTGAGAAGAAGATCTTTGAATGTCTTTTCCATAGGGTCCAATGTTAAAACTATGTTCCCAGCTGGCGGCCATCTTGGATTAGGTACGGACCTGCCGGATACCTTTTTTCGAAGGGACCATCTAAGGACCATTGTGACAAAGTTTGGTTATAATTGGACTGGTAGTTTCTGAGAAGAAGATCTTTGAATGTCTTTTCGTTAAAACTATGTTCCCCGCTGGCGGCCATCTTGGATTAGGTATGGACCTGTTGGATATCTTTTTTGGAAGAGACCATCTAAGGACCATTGTGACTAAGTTTGGTTATAATTGGACATGTAGTTTCTGAGAAGAAGATCTTTGAATGTCTTTTCCATAGGGTCCAATGTTAACACTATGTTCCAGGCTGGTGGCCATCTTGGATTAGATACGGACNGGATACCTTTTTTGGAAGGGACCATCTAAGGACCATTGTGACTAAGTTTGGTTATAATTGGACTGGTAGTTTCTGAGAAGAAGATCTCTGAATGTCTTTTCCATAGGGTCCAATGTTAAAACTATGTTCCCCGCTGGCGGCCATCTTGGATTAGGTACGGACCTGTTGGATACCTTTTTTGGAAGAGACTATCTAAGGACCATTGTGACTGAGTTTGGTTATAATTGGACAGGTAGTTTCTGAGAAGATCTTTGAATGTCTTTTCCATAGGGTCCAATGTTAAAACTATGTTCCCAGCTGGCGGCCATCTTTGATTAGGTACGGACCTGTCGGATACCTTTTTTGGAAGGGACAATCTAAGGACCATTGTGACTAAGTTTGGTTATAATTTGACTGGTAGTTTCTGAGAAGAAGATCTTTGAATGTGTTTACCCATAAGGTCCAATGTTAAAAATATGTTCCCCGCTGGCGGCCATCTTGATTTACGGACCTGTCGGATACCTTTTTTAAAGGGGACCACCCAAGGACTATTGTGACCAAATTTGTTTCCAATTGGCCCAGTGGTTTCAGAGGAGAAGATCTTTGAATGAATAGTTTACGCCGGACGGACGGACGACGGACGGACGACGACGCCGGATGCCAAGTGATGGCAAAAGCTCACCCTGGCATAGTTAGGTGAGCTAAAAAGCACATGCGAGGTTTCCTCATCGTTCATTGAAGATCTTATGGTGGCGTTGAGTTGTTATTACTCCCCTTTGGGTCGTTGTCCCTTTGACACATTCCTCGTTTCCCTTCTTTTTTTCTGCATGAAAGTGACTTTCAGATCAATTGAATTATTCACTGTAGCCTCCATGTGGATAAAAAGAGCAAAATACTAAAATTGCAGTTGCCATTTTGACAACTGATACGTCTTTGGTGTTGATAAAAATGAAAGAGGAAAAAATAGATCTTGATCTCGCTTGAGGGGGTGAATATTATTCAACTCTAGTTGAAGACCCTCAGGCGACATCAAGATGAAGACAGGAATAAAAGCCCTGTCCTTGATAAACTGGAGTTTTCTATGTATCGTGTGCGTTTTTGTCACATGTACATTCACTCCATATCCTTTTATTTTTCCTATGAAAGAGCTGAAATACGTAGTTTTAATAATTGATAAAATGTTTAGCTTTTGTGACTGTGTTTTAGGTCTAGCACCAATGAACTAGATGACTTGTTTTTGATACCCCGGGAGACAATTTTTTTTTTTTTTTTTTTTTTTTTTTTTTTTTTTTTTTTTTTTTTTTTTTTGTTATTATCATAAGTAATTTGTTCCCTCTATTCTCTTTTTCAATGATTTATCCCATTTCTTGTTAAGGAGATCAAAGTTTCAATTCGTCAAAAAAAAAGCCAAGTCTTTGTGGCGACAACTTATTTATAATAGGAATTGAGAGATAATTGAAAAATGAAATAAAATCAAGTTTAGCTCCATTATGTAGGTTTTTAAAATAAGTGATGAAGGGATATAGAGTAAACACACATTAGACAAATATGTGGTAAAACAAGCAATGGAACAACGCTTTTATCGTTGTTCAGCATTTAGCTATGATCATACCACATACTAAGTTTAAGTCGGCCTCACAACCGGTGTCAGCAGAATTTATTGCTAGATGTCGAGGAATGCTACATCCGTGTTTAATGACTCATGGATATGGGATTCGAACAAATATGAGATTAATTGACAAACTCTTTTAGAAACACTATTTTAGTTTAATTGTCATGTCGACAACTAATGTCTTCGCACTTTTCTCATTGTGTTATCTCCTCAGTTCTGTTTGGTATGAGCGTCGCTTCAAACAGTTTTTGTTTCTATTTTGTGCATCCAAAAAAATCCGCCGTATTTTTAAGTATTTGTTTTAAAATACTTACAATTTAAGGGAATCACTCTGGGTGATACACCAACACAATTCATCACTATTTGTTCATATAACTAAAAAAAATAATGTTGAATTTAGTAATGATTATGCCAAAATAGAGGTTCAGATTGAGATTTAAGTGCACGATCCATTGGGGATCGCACTATTTGTACTCAACCTGACCAATACTTTGACATATTCATGGCTCATAGGGAATTGTTATTATCGTTAATATGCTGACTCTTTCGATGCTTTTCTGTTTCTTGTCATTTAGCAACTGGCAATTTGAATAAATTTGCGCATTTAAAACAGTTACAGTTGCTTTCTGTCTGTCTAGCGTCGTTGTTTTGTATCTGGCGCCATTGTTTTCTGTGTTCTCGTTTTGGCCATGTATTTGGACGTCGATTTTTGTAAATTTCACTCCTTTGTTCCTTCGGTATTATACTGCCGTTGTTTGTTACATAAAGGTAATGAAATGTAGAGATAAGTTAAATGAATGGTCACAAGAAACTGAATTGTCACGTAATAATATCAGATAAATATTCTGTTATATAATATAAAGTTAACTGAATGTTAACACTACAATATGACTGATTTTATCCATTCTACGGGAGGGGGGGGGGATAGTGGAATATGGATGTCCACAAACATATTCCCTAGATCTGAATATCGCTGAAAACTGCTTCCTTAAAATAAAAACTGTTTTGATATCCCGGACTTTCAATCTTATTAAAATACAGTTCTTTTTCGTACCCGTAGGATGTACGACTTTACCTAAAACAAGCTATTTCTGAAAACAAACCAAAACATCCAGTTGGATTTTAGAGTTATACAGAATAATTATATATTTTAGCTATCCCATAGCCAATATTCGCCGGCAGATCCAATCTTCGAAAAAGTCGGTTCAAATGGGGTTCTGGAAGAAAAGGGGGAGTTCCAGTCGAATTTTTGCCTTTTCATCATTTTTTGCCTAAATTCTGCACAAAATTGAGGGGGAATCCAGAAAAGGGAGGTTCCGACCCCCGAAACTCCCGCCTGCGACTCCGCTAATGATATTCATCTTTTTTTCTGAGTAAATATTTTATTCAAAAAAACTTTTGAAAATACATTCTTTATCAACAATATACAAGCACCTGAATCGCTCCAAGGTAGGATTTCCAATATTCCATATGAAACTCTCTTCCAACCAGCAGATGCTTCCATTGAGTTCAAGATGAAGAGTCTAAGTTTTTGCTCAATTTCTGCAAGAAATGAGTAAAACTTCCAAGAAAAAAGGTTTAACTCTCAACACCCTGAATCGGCCAATATTTCTCAGTTGATTTACTTTCAAGCAACTTTCTAGCAAACTTTTTACCACTACTCTTCCATTTGTATAGATTATTTGATACGATAGTACTTCACCTTTTGGTAGTAAAACGTAAATTCCATTTCCTTATTTGGTCATTGTTATAGTCAGAAAACACAATTGGTTGTATACACATTTTGGTGCCAATGATAATGTTGTAACAACTTCGAAAGAGTTTTGTTGAGAATTTAGAACGTGAATAATTTGTTTGCCTAATATTTGTGCCGAACATGTCAACGCTAAGCTAGGTCGCAGTTCATTGTAACTGTCTGAAAATGCTATAGCTTCACCTTTAAGTCACGTGATAGGCATAGTATTAAAGTAAATGAGAACCGAATCGTCAGCCTAAAAAGAATAACCATGGACAATGACAAATTCGGGAAAACAGAAAAACGAAGACATTATACAAAATTAAGGGAAACATTCAGATTTGTCAACACGAGGAGAGTAGTTTTCCGAGGGCTTCAATCCGAGAGTAAATAACCTCTCCAAGGGTTGACAAATCTGGATGATTCCCGTCAGCAGAGGGACATAATCATTTTATTATATTTTAATACCTTGATGAACACCAAGAGATGTGTTGGATCTCGTCAATGACGATATTAGATTTTTCGTCATGTCGTTTTCACAAGTCAATGGTTTTATTTAATTTTCGCTATTTCAATCACAAAAGGTACCTTCAGCTAAATATTCTAGGCATTTCTCTTGTTCGATTTAAATCACTTTAACATGCAATCCTCCGTATTTGTTTTGAGCAGACGACTGACATATGCTTCAGGAATAATGGGGATGTCGAGGGTGACAGTAGGTTGTCTCCCGCGGTTGTCACCTTGTCACATGATTTCTGTTAAAACATTACAATTATTTTCTGGCCATGTGGTTTTTTTTATCCAATCAAATTTTGTCAAATATATTAAATATAATAACTTTTTGAACAGTAGTACGGCACGGCAAAGATATAGAGGACACAGACATACTAAGATGACCAACATGGACCGAATGAAAAACTAGATATCAGATGCACCTGCTTCTTATAAGACACTAGCCTCCGAGAATAAAGGGAAAACCAGTAGAGGAAAATAAACAACTTTACTTGTAAATTGAAAAATCTGTTGTCATCTGGGAAACAGATATCATATTTTATTATTCACATTATGAAATAACGAAAATAGCAGCAAAATTTGTACTTTAATATCAGATAATACTTTTATAAAAGCGTATTACAGAAGTTTGAGATTTTGTTTAAAAGAATCTAACACCAGTGAAAGTACGGGACAAAAAGAATCTCAGAAACCCAAAGGTAAAATTTCTAGTCTCGGACGAGGCTTGCCGAATCTGAGATGATTGAAATCTTACAAGAGGGTGTCTGAGATTCTCTTGTCGCGAGCTTTCACTTGTGTTTTATTTTATTTATCACTGTATTTTCTCTAAAATATACTAAAATCCAGACAGGAATATCAGCCCCATGCGCCTGTTTACACAAGGAGTTAAGTTCGTTTTAGTTTAGTCATAAAATCTGAAATGCATACCCGTTTTAGTTCAAATTTTGTCTTTCAGAGACAATCGATATTCAAATTAATTGTATGAAATTGTATACTTTTCAATTCATGGAAACTAACCCGAGTATATTGTTATGATAAAATATTGGCGGGAATAAATGCGTGTCGCTTGTCTTACACCCCCTGTGTAAAAAGTAAAATCTTGCACTGCGAAAACAATGGATTCCCTTGTCTGATGTGAGAGAAACATAAATTCCATATAAAGAAAGTAAATTTACAGGAATTTCAGTATTTTAGTTTTTAATTTAATGATATTTATCCCAAATGATAAAATTTTCTCACTTTTGAGACACAACAGTTCCTATTTTTAGAAGTGTAAGATTTCCTTTTTCTCTAATTTCTATCTAGTTTTGACATTTCCTGAACGGTGTGGAAACATTGTTCTCCTCTCTAGAGAGGAGAACAAGTTTCCCGCCAAATTTATTCGGAATACAATCCTCGGTGTTTTTCATCTAGTCATTAGAGAAACAGTTTCCATAACTTAAACACGTTAATTATAAAATTTCTCACATCTCGTTAAATAAATTCTCAAATGTTTAAAAGCTCGGCAAGCCTCCCTTTCAAACATTTGCAAAATCTATTTAACTCTATGTGAGAAATTTCATAGTTATGGAAACTATACGTCTTCAGTCCAGATACAATCAAATATTGGAAATCCATAAATCGAAACGAGATATAAAACCTGATAGAGAACAAGTAATATCAAGGAATATTTTGTACCGACACAAAACGTTACTTACATGTCAGTAGTATAAGCACCGTTCAGTTCGTATTTGACGAGGTGCCCGACGAGGTGCCACGAGGTGCTACTGTACTAACACTATATATTATAGCTTCGTATTGGACGAGGTGCTATTGTATTGGACGAGGTGCTATAATTCTAATAGTATATTCTAGTGCTATTGTATTAGTAGTATATCATGGCTTCATGTTGGACGAGGTGCTATTGTTCTAATAGTATGTTCTATGGCTTCGTTTTGGACGAGGTGCTATTGTATTGGACGAGGTGCTATAATTCTAATAGGAAAAATGAAAGGATATGGAGTGAATGTACATGTGACAAAAACGCACACGATACATAGAAAACTCCAGTTTATCAAGGACAGGGCTTTTATTCCTGTCTTCATCTTGATGTCGCCTGAGGGTCTTCAACTAGAGGTGAACAATATTCACCCCCTCAAGCGAGATCAAGAAGGCCCCTAGCGTGCACTTAAGCGGTATTCTTGACAAAAATTATATCAAGGTCACTCCCTTGCTCCCCACCCGCCATGGAGTGCCAACTTGGGCGATGCTCAGGGTTAGTATATTCTAGTGCTATTGTATTAGTAGTATATCATGGCTTCGTATTAATTGGACGAGGTGCTATTGTATTTGTAGTATATTCTATGGCTTCGTATTGGACGAGGTGCTATTGTTCTAACACTATTCTATGGCTTCGTATTGGACGAGGTGTTATTGTTCTAGTAGTATATTCTATGGCTTCGTATTTGACGAGGTCCTATATACTAACACTTCACTTGGTTTACATGGTAACTGTTTGCTCTATTGTAGTCTCGTCCTCTAAGATGCTTTCATTTTTGAAGCTTGGGTCTCCACCTTACTTAAGTATGCAAATGGGATAGATATGCAAATGAAGTGTTACTAATTAAAACAGTCCCCTCTAGTATCGCACTAGCTTTAATCCTAACCACAAATCCTAACCAGTGACCCTTATGTAATAACAGTTACCCTAATGTATATAACTATAACTCTTATGTAATAATCCTAACCCTAATGTATATAACAGTAACCCTAACTCTTATGAATATAACCACAACCCTCACCGTTATCTAACTTTAACCATGAAATAACCCTCATCCTATCTATGATCTAACCCTAACCTTTCACCTAAACCTTTTGTTGTAGTGTTGTAAGATAACCAGCTATGATAAGAATAAAAAGGGAAACGGGGAATGTGTCAAAGAGACAACAACCCTAAGGGGAGCTTTGATGACTTTGTTTAGATGTATTATAACTAACTCCATCCAACTCATACTTACACTAATCCTAATCTTAATACTAAACCCTAATCGTTTTACTTATTGTATGGATTATTATGTGTTCTCTCAATTCTTATACACTCATTTTCTGATTTTGTTGTTTTTGTTCACGACTAACCCTAACCATTCTTCTTGCAGTTTTTTCTATATCTCCATAGTTACCTCCTTTTTTTATTGTTTTTTTAATATTCTCAAACTATTGGAGTTATCTCCTTTTTATCTCTAACCCATGGTAATTCTATATTCATTTTTTCTAAAATGTTATTTCATATTCGTAAACTATTGGAGTTATCTCCCTTACCCAACCTCTAACCCTAACCAAAGTTGCTATGACCATTCACTATTCATTTATTTTATTGTTTGTTTGTTTTTTTTTTGTTTTTTTTTTGTTTTGTTTTCGAATCTTATTCTAATCTTCTCATGTTATCCCCCTTTTATCCAACTTCGAACTCTAACTCTTAGTTGCTATGACAACTCTATATTCATTTTTTTTCGAATGTTATTCTAATATTCTTTATTTATTAGAGTTATCTCCCTTCTACCCAACCTTTAACCTAACCCATGACTACTTTTTTTTCATTTATTTTCAATTATTTCTTATTTTCATTTTTTCAATCATTTTTTTATTTAATTTTATACTTTTTTGATAACCATAGTCACTTTCCCCTTTCCATAACCTAACCACTAAGGCATTCTCCTGGAACTACATTACTTTCTCGTTT